>OX328123.1:154186392-154235485 GCA_946811695.1 Gonocerus acuteangulatus | reverse complement strand
AGTACGAGTAACGGTTAAAAATCACTACTGCTACTTCAAAAGTAACTGGTATGGTCTTCGAAAAAAGATCCGAACTTTAGCAGCCTACAACATTTATTTGAAGCATTTCCTTCTGACGCCCATTCTATACCGGTATTTGGAGAGTGGGAAACGTGGTGTCAACCGGTGTTTTTCCTATAGTACTTCCAGGAAGTAGTTCCATACCTATGTTGGACAGGACCTTTTTTGCTCAGAATCAATTTCCTATAAGTACCTTAATGCTTAAAACACTACTTTGGGGTAACCCTATGTATAAATAAATTTTGAGGTTTCGCTCATAATTGAATCGATCCATGCAAAAAGAACATCAGTCCATTTTTTCCCAATATGAGTTCCGAAAATATTTTCGTTAGTGTGAGTGATGAATTCTTTGTATCTAATGTTAACTTCACATTTCTATGTTAGAAGGACTTCAGTACAATACATAGTTATCATAGAAACATAGTCCTAATTTTATTATTTCAGGTTGAAAGGGCTTCAGTCTAGTTTTATCAAAACTACTGATTTTGGACTGAAGCTTTTTTTGCATGGATCGATTCAAATGAATTTTATAATGACACAAAATAAGCATGTTGAAATATTTCTGTGGTGAGGTTTGTGTTCACTTCTCCCAGTGCGGACGTCTATAACTTGCAAACTTATCTTCATATTTTGCCACAATGACATGTCCCATTCGATTTAAGCAATCTTCATGCCTGACTGAAGTAAGGAATTTAAAAATACTTATTTAATTCCATTCTTCTTCTGCATGCAACATTTGTATTCTCTGGACAGGCTTATGGACGCGGCTCAAGGACTCTCTGCGACGACGCTAACGGATTTCCTACGCTCATTCTTTGAGTCATCCCCGGTACATCCTCATCATACATAATAAACTTCGTTTCATTTTTTTCTTTGAGATAATTAAAATATTATTTGCATTCTTAATTGAGATGGGGTTTTCCTGTTGTGGAATAACCTTGCAATGAATAAAAACTATATTTACACACATACATACATGTACAAACTAACAACAAACACACATACATACATATAAATTTCTCTGACGGTAAGTGAGCTGGCCTCACCGCTGCTGCACACCATCAAACATCGTTGGCAAGAGATGTGGAATGAGGCAAGAGGCGTCAATAAGCTGAGTTTGGTGAAAACTGACTGCCAGCGGAGCAAAATAGGAACGAACATATTTTATCCATTGACGAAATAATATATTCAAAAATGGTCTTATTCGATACTTTATTTAAGACATTAAAGGCTATTTATCCCATACAGGGGTTAAAGTTGTCACAATTCGCGACAAGCCATATCGCCCGCAATCCTAGAGCAAAGTCCCGAATCTATAAACGAGATTTTGCATATTCGATAGTTTGACATGGTAGGGACGATATGATGTACATTTTACACAGTTTTCTTAATTGCTTTAATTGTATGTAAAATTGTGAGTTTATAGATATCGAGGTAATCCGTTTAAGTTACAAATAATTTTAAGCTAAAACTTAAGGCTTTCTCTTTTTAAGTGAAATTATTTTCTTTTTAATGGGCACGCAATTTGCATTTCAAGTCTTGAAAATGTCACGAAAAAGTCACGAAATTGGCTTTCAGGAAAGTAGTAGACACCATGATGTACCATCTATAATAAACAGTTAAGGCCCTGAGGATTCGCCTAGTATGATAGAAACTGGACAAATATTGTTTTTGCTATTACCAGATATGCTCAAATTTGACTCCATTTTTCTCAAAACATTGAGTTCGTTACGTAGTTCCCTTTGGTCATCCTAGAATCCTTCCTAACAAGGAAGGTATTCGGCTGACAACTACGGACACCTGAGGCGTCGGCAAGTAACCAGTATCAAAATTGCATAATACAATTGAAATTGTACATTGTAATATTCTGTAAATAAACAAATATATAATAAGTTCCCTTGACCTCTGGGGTCCTTAAATGTAAGAATCTGATTTCATTTCGAATGCATAGTTTATTCTTTTCCTTAATGAAGTTTGTCTTTTTCAAAATCGTAAGTCGATAAAAATCCAATATTATTAAAAACTCAACATACATTCCAGATAATTTGTACTTTTTTGACCATCGATGCCAAACATTCATCAATTACAGTCCATTACGAAACAAATAAAATCATTAATTTACAGGTTTATTGCTTTTGAAGCCCATTCTAGCGACCAACTCATTCAATATAAGAATCCTGAAAAATACCTTGGCACTCAGCAACTTAATTGATAATTCTTTCTGGCCAGTCGGCTTTTACAAGCTTGGGAGAAATTGTCTTCAAGTTCCTCGTCTATACAACTGTTCCAACAATTTGACTTGTTCCTACCCGACTCACCCAAAATCTAATCAGATATGAAATTTTACTGTAAATACATACATGCGGATACAGCATATAGAGACAGTAGGACATATATTTGAGATACATACCTTTACAAGATCTAACGGACCGTACATGAGGACGAGGGATGGTGGAAGGGTCGTGCCAAATTGCTCCATTCTAGGTTTGACAATCGGGTAAACCCCACTGGTCTGGAATAATCCCTGTCCACAGGTTTCTGAACATTGGTCTCTCTTGTATAGAATCCTTCAATACAATGATGCCCTGTTATAAACGAATGTACACGGGGAGCTAACAATATATTCCTTTCTATTGGTTTTCATAAACACTTTCTTATTAAAATTAAGGTGGGCAAATGCAAAAAGAAACAATACTCAAAAGGAATAAGTTTGATCATTGAGAAAAAGTTATTTACATTCGAAAAAAGCAAACAGAGTTGGAGGAATTTTTAACAATGCAAGATCGTATTTGTTCCAAATAACACAGCACGTTAGTTATTAATTGTTTTTTTTTTTTTTTACAATCCTCAAACTTCTTCTCTCTGAAACATCAGAAGAACATGAAAATATGAATTTAAAAAATAAATAGATAAAAAGTGCCCAATACAGAGTGATATAGATACTACACCACAATAGAAGGCCTGTAACTATAATGGTTCGTGAGGGATGCATCAAGGAGTGATGACAGGCTTTTACAGCCGACTTCGCATTACTATTTTGTGTGTGCGTCGTACAGTTTTTTTTTTTTTTTTTTTTTTTTTTTTTTTTTTTTTTTTTTGCGTTTCACAGTATTGGTTATGTAGCGACCTTTTCATGTTCTTCTACATTCGCTGAGTGTGTAAACATCATAATAAATTATTTATTTATTTATTCATTTCGAGAGCTTCGCAACAAGGGTGATCTGCTCTATTGAATAACAGCAAATAAAAACAATAAAAAAAGAAAACCGAAGTGATAATAAATAATAATAAGAGATATAATAAAGTAATTGTTTATGAATTAATTGATCATGATCTGAAAATTAAATAGAATCCGATGATAGGCGATAACATAGGGCTTTGATTATAATAATAATTGGTCTAATAATATGGTGGCCAACCGAAAAAAAAAATTAAAATAAAAAATAAATAAATAACAAATAAATAAAAAATAATAAAATAAAATAAATAAAGGAATAAAGAACATAAATAAAAATAACAGTAAATAAAAGATATAAAGGAATGAATAGGTTGACAATTATTGTAAGATCAGGAATTTTGTTGGGAATTAAAATCATGGGTCATTTGTAATATTACTATATTTCATTGTATGTATTCGTGGTCATTAAGTATATCAGTATGTTATCAATATATGGGCATAATAAATTAAATATCGAGTATTTTAATAATGTTCTGCTCCATAAATCCTCCATAGGTCTATCCGTGGTCTAATGGCTACCGCCTTGGATTCTCTAGAGATGCACCATGGATGTCGGCGCTAATTGCCCAGATGTCGGTGCGCCATTAAAAAATTAAATAAATCCTTCATTTTACTAGTGATTAATTTAACTAGAATTCCAACCCAATAATTTAATAGCGTAGCACTAACATACTCTGTAACGTTGTGTTAGTCTCACTTCTGCAGCTTTTTTTCTAATATAGCAACAAAAAAAAATAAGAGAGTTGACTAACCAATTTATTGTCAAACATGTCTTCCTAGTGCACTTAGAGCTAATATTTTGCCGTAATAAATGTTTTTGACGTAAGCTGTTGGTCGGTAGTCATAATGTGTGTAGGTTAGCCTCTAGTTGGCCTGAGTATGAGGGCTGGTTAGGGCAAGTAAGGGGGGGGGGATGGCCATAAATTCGGAGCAGTCCGTATGCGGATAACGACCAGGCCTTATCCAGCCTAGTCGCTTTCCTCCTTCGTCCTACTACCTGTTCCTACCCTGGACGCTCGGCTTCTTCTTCTTCTCTCCTCTTCTTATGACTAGGCAACCTCATGTTCCACATGACATCCTCTGGCACTACTTCAGTTTGTTTTTGTTTTATAAACTAACTAATATCGGTCCGCAATATAGGTCTTAATAGGCCTTATTTGTAAAGCCAAATGATATTGAAGTCTCCTTAGAGTGGTAGTTTGTCGGCGATATTCCTCTGTGGGGAAACACCTGAAATTTTAGATAATAAATTCCACGGTTGTTTGGGGCTTCTAAACAGTCAAAGAGCCTTAGCAGTCAGCACCTGTTTACCATCGTGTCAGCCATTAGACAATTGATCAAAAAGAGGATGCTAAAAATAAAAGTAGTGTTCTATTATTTTACTTTCCTTCATTCAACGCCAACATTTTTGAAATTTGGCATACTAATAGAGCACTTGGCTGATGCACTGGGGCTATAGATGCTATCTTGTAGCCGCGTCGTTAGAGAGTTTTATTCGGGGTCCCTTAGACTTACTCGGCCTCTAAACGGTACATGGGAGGGAGAACACCAGGCGGTCGATGCTCAACGATGTTCATACTACCTACCTAGAGATCCATGTAATCAAGAATATCTCGTGAGTAGGGTCTCCCCGTGATCCAGTGGTTAACGCCCTGGTGATTCGTGCGGGAGATGGGGATTCGAGCTCCGCCTGCAACAGGTTCAGTCTTGTCATTCCTGAGCCCGTTGAATACATTTCCTGTTCCTGTTAGGAAGGTTGGCAACCAATAGATAGCCAGGCGCTAAAGAATCAAACTAACAATTTCTGGCAACGGCCATAGTCACGTTGAATACCTCGTTTCCCGTAGACCACCGAAGTTAAGCAACGTCGGGCGTGGGCAGTACCTGAATGGGTGACCGAACACGTGCTGTTGGCATTATAAAAGGGTGGCAACCTGTAGATAGCCCGGCGCTAATGGCCAAGTCGTAGATACGCCGTAAAAAAGAAAGGAAAAAATCTGGTACTTATATACACTCTTTTTTTTTTAATACTTCGACTAAGGGAGGAGTAAACCCCAAATCATCAACAAAATTGTAAATTACCCTTTGGAAATTCTGGAAAATTTCCTTCAGAAAAATTTCTTTTACCAAGGCGCAAATGTGGTTAAGAAACTCCTACAAAAATTCAAGGAAGATCTAAGCCCGGAAGAATTGCAGAATAAGGCACTGGAAGTTGCAGGAAACTAGACGACATAAATAAAATGGTTTAAGTGAAGTTTTGAAGCGCTTCTTTAACCTATAAGGCCTTTATTGAAAGAAGAAGAAAATATATGTGAAAGAGGTCAAGTTACGAGAGAGTATACATATATATATATATATATATATATATGTATATATATATATATATATATATATATATATATATATATATATATATATAATTGTTTTATTAATGTACATACATTAGCCTTTCATCATCATGAATGAGAAATTTACAAAATCCACCTTCTAACCTTTTAAAAATCTATTACCTGTAACCTTTCTACCTATTCCAATAATTATCTCTTGTAACGTAAAAATAAAAATAAAAAAAATACCATATAGCCTTTAGTTTGACTAGCCGCCTTTTGCCGGCGAAATGAATTCGACCTGGTCCATATATCCGTGAAAAGAGTGGGCGACCCATCCCCATACACGCACTAAAACTGCTCGTAAAACCCCTTTTTAAAACTGTTCCAAGGGCAGTCCAGTTTCCTGATGTTTTACTGTAGGCTGCCATTACTTATTGGGTTATAAAAGTGTATCGACCTCATGTTACATGTCTCATCTAATTAATGTTATTTCTATACCGACTATTTTCGGGACTTTATAGGAGTTTCTTATTAAAATGTAGGCTGGTCCTGACTGACGGGGTATTTCTTTTCTTGTTCTTTATTTTTTAAAAAATTGTAATGTTAATGACTTGGACATTTATTGACCCAACCATCCCACGCAAGTACTTAGGGGATTCAAATATTTCGAAACTACACTATTCTTACAATGACGGGGTCTTTTTTGCGAAGACCACATCCAGTTACTTTTGAAGTAGCAGTAGTGATTGTATCAGTGATTCAGCGCATGCGCATAACTGCATAATTGCATTGGTTCTTGTTGGGAGTAAAGTAACCTTCAACAGTGAATTAGCTTTTGTTTATGAAAAAGCTCTGTTTATGTTAGTGAGAAAAAATTAGTCTTTTACAGTTAGTTCGCGATGTTCCTGACAAAGAAAAAGGGATTGGTTTTTTACTCGGAAAAATTAATGGAATCTTATTAATTTTAGGGAGTTGGATAGACTAGAGTCGCTACAATTAATATAATTCTATTAATTGCGAGTTGGACATGAAAGAGAAACCTCTTTTAATCTTATCCTAATACGAGATACCGAAAATCAAGCGGGTTTCCTATCTATGGTTGGAGGGAGGAACCGCGCTAGAAACTAAATCCATCCAATTGGAGCGGAGGTTAACTGCATAACCCAATTATTAGTTTGTCCGCACTGGCCGGAACTTTACTTCATGAAACTCGGCAGAAGTGATGCCCAATAACGTGATGTAAAATAACCTCTTGTCCGTTAGAAGATGGTTTGAGTCTTCAAATATCACTCACTCACTGACCTATCATTGCCCAGCGCAAAGCACTTGACGGAAAAATTTGGAATTTCACATGAGCACTCCCTTTAGAACGCAAACACTCGCTAAGAAAGTTTTTTTTTTATATTCTAATTGTTAAATATTTTAAGAGGGTTGAAATTTTTAGTTGGTTTTACAGAGAGCATGCACGCCTAGGCTGCAAGCGTTTCTAGGACGATAACAGGTCAGCCGTAAACGTAGTATATCTATTTCATAATATTATTTTTATTTGCGTTTATATTCAACTGTGCTGGCAGAACTTGAATTACTAGAAATAAACCGTGATTTTATCCCTGATAGAGTTTACACTATACCTGGTGATGGTCCACCCTCACCCGTCAGCATCCCCAGTCAGAACACTTCATGCTCACGCTTGCAAATGTAATGGGAGGGATAAAAATAAATAAACTGAAGATAACAATCAAATCTGTACGGAGAAGAAGGCGCGAGTATTTCCGAAATTCCTGAGACCGCGTAAACTGCGTACCGATGATTCTGAATCTGGGATTCTCGTCGGCATTGCCGAGGTCCTATACGTACGATACGGATATGTGCACACTGACCCATTGAATGAAGTCTACTAATCGGATTCGGAAAATCCGATGGATTCGCTACTTGGTATGCTCCGTCCGATGCCGATATGTGCACGCTGACCCATTGAATGCAGTCTACTAATCGGATTCGGAAAATCCGATGGATTCGATACTTGGTATGCTCCGTCCGATGCCGATATGTGCACACTGACCCATTGAATGAAGTCTACTAATCGGATTCGGAAAATCCGATGGATTCGATACTTGGTATGCTCCGTCCGATGCCGATATGTGCACGCTGACCCATTGAATGCAGTCTACTAATCGGATTCGGAAAATCCGATGGATTCGATAGGTGCGTATGCTCCGTCGGATGCGGACCAGTGCGTGTTTACCTCTAATGGTATAATACAAAGCGTACATCTCCCCTCGAGCGATGCTTAACGTAACGAGATGTTAATATGTTCCTACTTCCAGGTAGTAAACCTTCTTTGTCACAACTCCGAATTCTGTCACGCGAAGAGTTATTTCCCTAACATATAATTTTGTGTTTTGCTTTGTTTGTTCTTTTTTCGTATCCCCAGTCGTATTTTAACATGTTCCTAGCTTGTTTTGATCTTTGAAATATATAGGCATAAAATGTGCTGAATCGCCACTTTGTTCTTGCTGCTAATAATCCTGTCCTCTTTGGAGTTCTTTGTACTCCACGTCTTCCCATTGTATTATGCAGGGTACAATGAATGGCTTTAGATAAATATCAAGGAGTTTGTCAAATATTTTAAACTTTTCTCCAGCAATTATATTTATTATTTATTAAATTTTAACGTCCATTTATTATTAACTACGATTCAGCAGTTATAGTTTTAATCTCAGAAATAATATTAATTCATCGTATCGACGGTGTTTGTGCACCGTTAAAATTATCTTGTGCAATATTCTTCATGCAATCAGTTAGTTTTTCAATTAATTGCTTGCGTATATTTTTACTTTTCAGCAGGCGAAACTTTAAATGTGTCTTCATGCGTATATTTGTGCATAAATGTGTACAGACGTTCACGTGAAATTATTTTTATTTGATGCATAAGAATGTGAATTACAAATATTACAAATTTACCAAGATACAAAGAATATATTCAATTCATGTACACGATGTTATCTATAAGTTATATTATTTTATAATATAATTCAATTTTCAGCTACTTAAATACTTTTCAGGACTAACTGTAAAAATAATAATTCTACTTCCTGAATAATTCTTGCTAGACTAAGGATTGGACTCGACTAACTCACTAATACCTTATGAGAAGACGAGATAATCCTATATGCAACAAAGAACTTACGATCAAAAATTTCATGACAGACTGCCAGAGACTATGCAATTTTAACATCCCGAATGACATGCAGGAACTCCTAGGCAATGATAGCCAGTACATCAACACTATACTGACCTACCTCAAGAATACAGGACTATACAACCTTATTTGATGGCAATAAGCACTGTTGACTTAAAAATAACTATCACACTTCCATAGATATTAAGATATTTATCGGTAAACTCTTCACACAAAGTCTTTCACTGTTAAAATTTTATATTCAACAACATTAGCCATCCTGATTTCCTAAAATAAATATTATAAGATAGTGACCCTATTATTACAATATATTCATCTGTGGCAGAATGTCAATTTTATAAAAACACTTACTTTCTTCTCTACTCTTTTATTACGCTCTACGTGTTTCACGTCGCTGTGACGCCTCTTCAGGGGCACTTAAACTAAATACAATAAAATATGGTTACAGCCTATCCATTAGAGAACCTTCCGCAGGTAGGGCCACGTCTGGACTGATAAGATCAATCATGTCTACTAGGTATCAGCTGTTTGAAATCGATAGCTTTAGGGTAAATATCGATTTTCCAAAAGAAGTTTTTGTCATTTTATAAAATAATTCATTTTATGTCGTCTTGTTTATTAAATTGAAAAATATTTTATCCAGGTATTTAATATCTGTTTTTTTGTTAACGGCCTTTTTTCTATGAACAAACAGATATTAAATACCTGGATAAAATATTTTTTAATTTTATAAACTAGACGACATAAAATGAATTATTTTATAAAATGACAAAAAACTTCTTTTGGAAAATCGACATTTACCCTAAAACTATCGACTTCAAACAGCTGATACCTAGTAGACATGATTGATCTTATCAGTCCAGACATGGCCCTACCTGCGGAAGGTTCTCTAATGGATAGGCTGTAACCATATTTTATTTAGTTTAAGTGCCCCTGAAGAAGCGTCTCACCGACGTGAAACATGTAGAGCCTAATAAAAGAGTAGAGAAGAAAGTAAGTGTTTTTATAAAATTGACCTTCTGCCACAGGAGAATATACTAGAATAAATAGTTCAGAAGATGCTGCTCTTTGTGTTGAACGCCAATGAAGTGGAACACACCAAATAAATAATAAAATTTTATATTCAACTACATTAGCCATCCTGATATCCTAGAATAAATAGTTCAGAAGATGCTGCTCTTTGTGTTGAACGCCAATGAAGTGGAGCACACTAAATAAATAATAAAATTTTATATTCAACTACATTAGCCATCCTGATATCCTAGAATAAATAGTTCAGAAGATGCTGCTCTTTGTGTTGAACGCCAATGAAGTGGAACACACCAAATAAATAATAAAATTTTATATTCAACTACATTAGCCATCCTGATATCCTAGAATAAATAGTTCAGAAGATGCTGCTCTTTGTGTTGAACGCCAATGAAGTGGAACACACCAAATAAATAATAAAATTTTATATTCAACTACATTAGCCATCCTGATTTCCTAGAATAAATAGTTCAGAAGATGCTGCTCTTTGTGTTGAACGCCAATGAAGTGGAGCACACTAAATAAATAATAAAATAACTAGAATAAAAAATAATACAAATATACGACACATTTATTAATGGTATGGTCTATGTTTCAGGAGAAAGTAGTGACTGGTCAGAGTTATGCTTCCAGTAAGAGCTCAACTAGAAATGATACCAGTCCTGTTTTTGGTAAGTGATTAAATTTCAAATTTTAGAAGTATCATAAAGCCAGGAATGATGTTTTTGTGTTTAATGTCTTCCCATTAGAAATTACGTCACACCACAGCATGGGCGTATATAGAAAATAAGTTCGGAGGGGGGGGGCTGGGAAAATTTCGAGGGGGGATGAGACCATTTCCGTGTTATGGAATACTAACAATTTAGAACTTGGAATATTTTTAACCAACGAAAACGCTCTTACACGCAGAATAAAATATTTTTTATGAACTAAGTGATCTTATTTAATTCATTTTTAAGGGTTTATGCCACATTTTTACCGATAAACTCAAAATTTCGGGGCCCCCTCTTATATACGCCCATGCACCACAGCAGTGCTCTAATATAAGGATGCAAACTGCATTGGCAAACATATAACTCGCAGGAACTGCGTCATCATGGCGCGTATCAAGAGCTTCCTTATCCCCAGTTTTATTCGTTAAGCTTGGAATATATATAATTATTATTCTGTGACAAATTTCAGCAACCACTCCAGTGGGATCTTGAAGAAAAGTGATATTTTAGGCGTCGTTAAACATACAGTAGCGGAAATAACTCGCAACAAAAATTGTTTCTCATTTAAAGCGTCTTGTTTTACTGGAAACTCATTCGAACCCTAGTTGGTAGGAATTTTTTGCTTAGAATCAAATTTCCTATGAGTACCTTGAAGCTTTAATCACTACTTTGTGGGCACTCTATATAATAGTTAGTTTAGAGTTTATAGATACTTACAGATAGACGGGTCATCATCGCTTCAAACATTGACGAACCTTATCGAAATTACGAAAATAATGAATATACAAGACAACATTACAAGCTGTAGGCTGCTCGTTGTTACGACTGCTCGCTGCTCTCGATACACGAGAAGAATCCCTCCTTGGTAGTACTATCCATTCGGAGAACATTGACTGGATAACTAGTTCCTAGCTTAGCTAGTTTTATAGCCCTCCGCCTCTTTAGCCTGGAGAAATCTCTTGAATCATGTCTGATAAGAATATTAATCAGCTAAAGATTTAGTTGGGGATCCGCCAAGGATTTTCTAAAAATCGTATGAATCATGGGATGATTCGGCTTGTTAGTTTCAGCCTCTTTGCCACTATTGCAAGTGGAACGTTTGGTATTTCTTCCAAATATAATTTTTTTAAATATTTTTCGTAGGTTACTTACGGATACTTGGTCTTTTTGGCAGTTCATGGTATAAACATAGGTAATTTAAGACTCACGTACGATTGACCTCAGCAGTATAAGCACCTGTAAGGCCGGTTCACAAACAAGTGGCGAGTGGGACTGGTGTGGCGGTGGTTTTTGCCACCTCTACGTAATCCAATGGTCCAATCCACACTGAAGTGGCGTGGCCCACCCGACCGCAACACCCGAACCACGCCAGTCCCTCTCGCCACTTGTGTGTGAATGGGGCCTAATATATAAATAAATATGACATACATGCCTGTGATATAGTAAGCTATCTTACCTCATGAATAATTGTCAAGTGAGGGAGGAAACCGCGCGGTGGCCATGTACTGAAAAGAAGACTATATGTTATATAGTACATTACATAAGTTTGTCGGGTGGACTTAAAGCATATTTATGTTCCTGAATTTGAGCAGAAGGCTCAAAACAAAATTTTTTTTTTTAAGTTTTTGTCATCAGATAAAAGTTACTTAAATTCTGGTTAGCAAATTGAAAAATATGCTATTTAAATATTTGATATAAGTTTTTTTGTTATTTTTGGTTTCGTTTATTTTTCGCTTCGTCAAGTTTCTTTTTTTTTCTATAATTTCCACATTTGCGAATCGAATGCATGCTTTTATTTTACGGAATGGTTAGCCAGAGCAGTTTTTTATCCTGATCATCCACATTTGACGTGTCGTTTTATCCTCTTTCTGAGTAACTGCGGAGGCTCTCCAATATAAACCTTGTTACAATCTGTGCAATTAATTTTATAAATATAATATTTGGTATCCCTTGGTGTTATCCGGTCTTTTATTCTAGTGTAACTATAATAAAATGAATTAACATGGCTGATTCTCTTTTATTGGCCTTCTGCGTGAAAAATTTTGGTTTGAAGAAGATTGGGTCACAATAAAATATAACAATTACGTTGTTATGAGCGGAAGAATTTCCATCTAGAGGATGTGGATTTCGCCTACATTCCTGGCTGTAGCTCTTTGGAAATTAGTGATTTAGAACTACAGTAGAACTTGGATAATTCCAACCCCTAGGGACTGATAAAAAAGTTCGAATTATCCAAAATTCAAATTATAAAAGTTTTTGAAAATAAAGGGCTAAAAAATCGAACTTCATATTTTCACATCTTTTAATTAAAAAAAAAAAAAATTATTTAAAGAAAAACAAACATTTCATGAATTGATGATTACGTACATAGGTAATAAATAATTTATCAAAAAAGTAAAAATAAAAGTCTATTGTTTTGAAAAAAAGTCGTTTTCATGGGCAAGAATTTTTTCAGGTAAGTTGATAAAGTGTTAGGAGGTATTCCAAAGTCCTTGGTAATTTCAGATTTTTTCTTTATTCCTTTTTCAACTTCTTTAATCGCAGCTATTTTCTCTGACAACGTTAAAGGGTGAAAACATAGTGGAGCGGCGAGGGTAGAGGGTAGCCGAGAGGGTTGAAAATAATGCATGTATTTACACTTGCCAAAACATAGTGGAGCGGCGAGGGTAGCCGAGAGGGTCAAACCCATCTGAGCTACCCTCTACCCTCGCCGCTCCACTATGTTTTCACCCAAAGTTTTATAACTTCTAGGCATCGACATCTTAAATCAACAACTCACTGAAGTGCAATGTACACCAGAAATTCAAGGCACAAACAATACAATAGATCTAGACACTGACTGACTTAAAACTGAATAAGAAATGAAGATGGAAGGGATGATGGGAGGGAATTCTAGGATAAAACGACCGGATGGTGTATTTAACTACAACTCCTGGAAGGGAGGAAGCGCGACCCACCACTTTGCAGAACTCCTAGAGTCCAAGAACTAGACTATGAGACCGCCACGCTTCTTCTCCCGGAACCCCTACATCCGTATCTTTCTGTCCACTTCCCAGTGGAGGCACAGACTCGTAAAACATTCGAATTATCCAAAATTGTATTCGAATTAACTACGATTATTTTACATTGTTTATGCCCTTAATTCTCGGGACCCGGGAAAAATATTCGAATTGAAGACGATTTCGAATTATCGAAGTTCAAATTATCCATGTTCCACTGTATTTATTGAGAGAAAACACCAAAGTTATTTACTCTTTACGTCTATCTGCAAACAAACCTAGGGTCTTTTCCCGAATACCACATCCAGTTACTGTCGTGACTTTAAACAGTGATTTTGGTACTTACGGATTAGCTTACTGGTAATCTATTTTAAGTTTTGGAGTTAATATTCTTGCATATACTCTTTTTCTAGGTTCTTTAACGTAGGGAAACGAATGAAGCAATTTTCAACGCCATATCTGTAACCGTTTTTGAGAAAAATAAATTTAATTCAAAAGATTAAGTGTTAGGCAGTGTCGATTGTGAGCGATTATCCATCTGCTGAAGCTGTAAATGCTATTATAGTTACCAATTGGAAAGATGATTGTAGAATATTCCATCCTCAATGAGAACATGTGTTGGTTGTAAGCGAATCTTGGAGCCCGATGCGTAGAGAGTTACGGAAGTCATACCCTCCCCCTTTCGAACCCGGGCAAATCCAGCTGGTACACAGCTGTTGATCTTGGGATCCTCTATTGCTACATGTGTTACTAATAGCTTACGTCTTCTTTTAACACTCTTCCAGTTTGTAGTGTCTTTATTCGTTATGTTTGGTTTGTCCGTTGATTCAATTTAGATTTTTGTTTTTATTAGCGCGGTTCCTCCTTCCATCCTTAGGGAGGAACAACGCTTATAAGTTTGTAGTGTCTTTATTCGTTATGTTTGGTTTGTCCGTTGATTCAATTTAGATTTTTGTTTTTATTAGCGCGGTTCCTCCTTCCATCCTTAGGGAGGAACAACGCTTATAAGTTTGTAGTGTCTTTATTCGTTATGTTTGGTTTGTCCGTTGATTCAATTTAGATTTTTGTTTTTATTAGCGCGGTTCCTTCTTCCATCCTCAGGGAGGAACAACGCTTATAAGTTTGTAGTGTCTTTATTCGTTATGTTTGGTTTGTCCGTTGATTCAATTTAGATTTTTGTTTTTATTAGCGCGGTTCCTCCTTCCATCCTTAGGGAGGAACAACGCTTATAAGTTTGTAGTGTCTTTATTCGTTATGTTTGGTTTGTCCGTTGATTCAATTTAGATTTTTGTTTTTATTAGCGCGGTTCCTCCTTCCATCCTTAGGGAGGAACAACGCTTATAAGTTTGTAGTGTCTTTATTCGTTATGTTTGGTTTGTCCGTTGATTCAATTTAGATTTTTGTTTTTATTAGCGCGGTTCCTCCTTCCATCCTTAGGGAGGAACAACGCTTATAAGTTTGTAGTGTCTTTATTCGTTATGTTTGGTTTGTCCGTTGATTCAATTTAGATTTTTGTTTTTATTAGCGCGTTTCCTCCTTCCATCCTTAGAGAGGAACAACGCTTATAAGTTTGACCTCATGACGCAATCCGGAAGTGCCGACAAGAAAAATTTTATATATATAAAGTCTGTTCGCGCTCTGATTAAAAAAAATGGTTCAAATTTGGTTTTTGGAGGGAAATTCACGCGAAAACCAATCATGTAGGGAAATCGTTACGCATACATCAAATGCTTGCAAGTACTCGTTTTATAGGCTTCTTGGCCTAGGAAAACGAATGAAACTATTTTTTAAGGCGATAGCTCTAACCGTTTTCGAGAAAAATGGAAATCGAATTGTTGAATCAAGTTTTTAGGTTGGGTACTTAGAATTATGGGAGTTCAGTTAAAATATTTTCTGCATTTTTGAAATTCATATAAACAAAGATGTTAAAACGTTTGGACTTAAGGAAGGATTAGAATTAAACATTTTATTTATAGACATGAAGAGTTTTGGAAACTTCGTATATTTTCTTTAAAAGCTCGAAAACGGTCGGGAAATCGTGGTAAGTGCAAGGCAATCATTCGAAAGCTTACTAAATTTTCTACAAAAAAGGTTCAGAAGCAATTTTCGATTCGCCAATGTCAATCTGAGAAATAAGTGCTTAAAATTTCAAATTTTTTTGTTTTGTTCTTTTGAACGGGTTTTTGTAGTTGTTGAACTCACTTTTTAATTGGTTGTTTATTGTTGTTTGTTTTAAATTGCATTTATTTTATTATTTGACACGTGGGTTCCTATGATCATGACTTTTTATAAAGCGAAACCATAATGGAAATAAGTATCAGTGCCCTATGTCTGCTTGAATATGAATTAGAAAAAAAAAAAATAAGTGCATTTATTCAATTATATGAATTTGAGTGGAATATTCAATTTCCAGAAGTCACGTTATGTTGTGAAATAGTCTGGTATTTAATTTTCCTTTTGATCTTTTATTTGCAGCCATTAAGATATATGAGGCATCCTCGTCTTATCTCTGTTGTAAATAAATGTGATTAATTTTGTTTTCTTTCGAATTATGACGCCTTGTGTTGGGCAATTCATAATACTTCTCTAACAATGCTCCATGACAGCTGATGGGTGATCCGGAAGTCCAGCTGACTACATTTATTTTCTGGTTTATGGACAAAAAATGATTATTAGATATATTCTAATACTTTTAATATTATTGTATGTTTCAATTTATAAAACGTTTCAAATCACACGTGTTAAATGTAGAAGAATGAATTATTTTAAACAAAATATTTAATCAAATCAATATATAAGGCGTCATATGTTATAAAAACTTTAATTTCTTAAATATTTATTTTTATTGTGTGCCCTACATGTTTCGCGCCACCTGTCGCCTCTTCAGGAGCGAATTAAATAAGTACATGTCACTTCAGCCTCAGCTGTCTTGAAGGATGACCTTCCGCAGACAGAGCCACGTCTAAACTAATAATCTAGAGTGGAAGTTGGCAAAACTGCTGGTTAAATTCGATAGTGTCATGGTTTAATAATCGATTTCCAGAGAATGCTCTTGTTATTAAAATTGTTAAACTGATATTATTTCTGTATATCGTCTGTTGCTTAAAATAAAGAGAATAAAACAGCGTGTTAAATGTGTAGACGAGATTGACAGCAGGACGTAATGTATATTCGCCTGTTAGCTCTCTGCCTTGTTCAAAAATGGGCCGATTTTGATGAAATTTAGTACAAAAGCAGTTTCCCCGAATACCACATCCAGTTACTGTCGTGACTTTAAACAGTGATTTTGGTACTTACGGATTAGCTTACTGGTAATCTATTTTAAGTTTTAGAGTTAATATTCTTGCATATACTCTTTTTCTAGGTTCTTTAACGTAGGGAAACGAATGAAGCAACAAACAATGCTCCATGACAGCTGATGGGTGATCCGGAAGTCCAGCTGACTACATTTATTTTCTGGTTTATGGACAAAAAATGATTATTAGATATATTCTAATACTTTTAATGTTATTGTATGTTTCAATTTATAAAACGTTTCAAATCACACGTGTTAAATGTAGAAGAATGAATTATTTTAAACAAAATATTTAATCAAATCAATATATAAGGCGTCATATGTTATAAAAACTTTAATTTCTTAAATATTTATTTTTATTGTGTGCCCTACATGTTTCGCGCCACCTGTCGCCTCTTCAGGAGCGAATTAAATAAGTACATGTCACTTCAGCCTCAGCTGTCTTGAAGGATGACCTTCCGCAGACAGAGCCACGCCTAAACTAATAATCTAGAGTGGAATTTGGCAAAACCGCTGGTTAAATTCGATAGTGTCATGGTTTAATAATCGATTTCCAGAGAATGCTCTTGTTATTAAAATTGTTAAAATAAAATAGAATAAGACCAAATCCAACTGATATTATTTCTGTATATCGTCTGTTGCTTAAAATAAAGAGAATAAAACAGCGTACCGACCACGTGCTGTTGGCATTATAAAAGGGCGGCAACCTATAGATAGCCCGGCGCTAATGGCCAAGATGTAGATGCGCCGTAAAAAAAAAAAAAAAAAAAAAAAAAAAAAAAAAAAAAAAAAATAAAACAGCGTGTTAAATGTGTAGACGAGATTGACAGCAGGACGTAATGTATATTCGCCTGTTAGCTCTCTGCCTGGTTCAAAAATGGGCCGATTTTGATGAAATTTAGTACAAAAGCAGTTTGTGTGATTTGAAGGTCAAGTTAGTTAACTGGGATAAACTTTCCACCGTCAACAGTTTTGCCAGAGGTCGTGGGTTCGATTCCCACTGGGGGTGGTGGCTTTTCTTTCGATAAAAGAATAGGCATCACCTCTATCCTGGCTAGAAAAGGGTGGTAACCTATAAATAACCCGTCCTAAAATTCGTAGTTAATAATAAATGGACGTTAAAATTTAAATAAATAATCAAATCAATATATTTTTAATAGACTGGATAAAATAAAGATAAAAAAAGTCCGTCACGCAGGAGCTGCATAATTAAGCACTTTCCTCAGAATTTGGGTATTGTAGACTGCTTTCCAGAACAATTTGCTTAAAATATCCTACATAAATAAAATAAAAACATGAATAGTTCTCTTTTAAATTTGTAATGAGTAACTGATAAATTATTAATTTGCTTCCATAGTTATGTTTACACATGGTACCTATTACACTATGCAATAAATACAAAAAACCTCATATTAACGTATTTTGATCTAACGCAGAAACAGGATACAGTCACTCTAGTGGTAGAAAGCGCTCCTTGCGGTGGCTTTGTGAACCTACGTCTGGAGGGCTTTTCTATTGAAATATATTACAAATTAAAACCCCGCTTTCCGATTGACCGATTCAGCTCATTTTTACAACACTTCTTTCTCATGAGTTACCCACGACGTATACCGCGTTTCGTTACAATACAGCAGAAATTACGACCGGTATGAGGTTACGACCGGTATATTAGGAATTTGGGTCCGGAGTAAACCCCCCCTTCTAATGAACCGATTTAGTTTATTTTTACAACACATATTTACCTGTGGATTACCATTACGAATACCGAGTTTCGTCGAAATATACCAAAAATCACGGCTGGTAGTGGCGAATTGGTATTGTGGGTCCGGAGTAAACCCCCCCTCCTAATGAACCGATTTAGTTCATTTTTATATCTCACTTTTCTCTCTTTATTACCACTAGGAATACCAAGTTTCGTTGAAATATAACAAATATTACGGCTGACATAGTCTAATTAGTGTTTTGGGTTCGGGGTAAACCCCCCCTTCCGGTGGAACGACTTTGGTGGTTAACGAACTCGTTCAATCGTTTGCTAATTGAATGCTATATACCAAGTTTCGTGACGAAAAAACAAAAACTCTGGCCGCTATCGTGTTAACAGACATATATATATATATATATATATATATATATATATATATATATATATATATAGATATATATAAATTTTAACGGGGGTCATTTTCGGTGTCTACTAGGTAGGACCGATAAAGATTTTAAGAAATTTTTCAAAAATTCCGTCATTAGTGCAACCTCAATAGCTACTTTCCTTCGGAGGAAAGTGCTAAAAGGATATAAAATACTTAAAAATGTATTGTAAACGCATACACCCTGAATGACACACAAATGCGTAATATTTTGTCATATTACACTCCGTCATGCTTCAAAATATTTACAGGTCCGCAAAAGTTTTCCTAACTTTTCAACGCCCTACAAAATATTGAATACCCCTTTTTTTGCACAATATTTGTCCTCACACTCGCAATATTAAACTAATAAAAAAAAGTTAAATCTCAGGACTAAAATGGACGATGTTCTCTTAATCTTTCCAAACAAACACTCATCTTCATTACCTCCTCTTTCATATAATCCCCTTTGCTGCAAACCTTTGTACTCGATATGATCCGTTTGAACTGTAGAAACCTGAGAGCATTGCATTGAGTCCTGATATGGCCACTTAACTGAAATATATTCATTAAGTTTGAGTCAAGATCACAAATGAAACTATAATAATTAGAAAATTTGATAAGGGTACCGTATCATATGTATACATATTTTATAGAGTTAAAGTTATTTCATTTAATTAGAATAATCGCAGTTAGGAGGCCCGGTGGCCGTGAGTGTTAAGGAGTGAGCACTTTACACTCTGTGCCAAAGGTCGTGGGTTCGATTCCCAATATGGGGTGGTGGCTTTTCTTTAGAAAAAAGAAAAGGCATCAGCTCTTTCCTGGCTATAAAAGGGTGGTAACCTATAGATAACCCGTCCCAAAATTCGTAGTTAATAATATTGGACGTTAAAATTTAAATAATCACAGTTACTGATAAAATCACAGGCCCATTTAATTTTAATTAATTTTGCCCGCAGAGGTTTTCCTTCCATTATTGGTGTTAAATATCTGAATGTCACTCTGATATAGTTCAATCTACCAAAAATTCCCTAAGTTTTCATATAAATGTTTCACTGTATCTTTGTAGTTCTTCTGTGGGTCATAAATATATTTTGTATGCAAGAATGTATGTTTATTTATATCAGAATAAAATAAAATTTGCTGTATATAATTTATAAAATTTGTAGTAAACAATTCATTGAAATATCGATTAAAATTGATTAATTTTTTATTTATCTTCTTTAAATTGTTAAGCTATAATGTGTATGGCTTGTGGGATGAATAAATTTTCTTGTCTACATTTTAGGGGTACCCAAAAGTATTCAACATTTTTACTTTGGAATTAATTTTTTTGCCACGTTTGTCCCACCACACACACAGCAACACCTTCCTGATGAACACAGTCGTTTCAGCGGTTGGTACTGGAGATCAGACTCCACTAGGGTCTTCAAGGCAGAAACTTCATTTATTTTATGAGTTGGAGCTGTTGCCTTAATTTCCGCATGAAACTGAAAAAGTATACAGTTGCGAATATGCTCTTCAGAAGGTACGAACTCCGCTGTACACGATAAAACTGTTACATATCTCACAACGTGGGGTCATACTTGGCCCCATCTAGTCTTTTGTAATTCTTTTACAAATTTGGTGTTAGGTTTCAGAAATGGTACTTTAAGATGTATAATATAACAATTTATAACCAAATAATCTTATTTAATTGTAAAATGGGAGAGTGGGAAATCAAACATCAAAATAGCACAAATTTAGACACAAGTTTATTTGAATATTTGTCCTCTGAATATCAACATCCAATATAACGTTTTATCCTATAATATTTTGTCTTTAAGACTGCTAGAATAAAAAAATACTATATGTCAAATTGGTTTAAAAGGGGGAAAATATAGAGACTTGAATGTATGCACATTATAATGATCAAAAAAATAAAAATATTGAAATTTGTATTAATTTTTACACTTTTCAGATATACTTTGCCTGTGTACAGAACACAGACTCTTACTACCCATTGCACAATGTGTTACAGCTTTCCTGTCTTTTTTACGATCCTCTCTTTCACTCATATCACATAATTCACCAATTTCACTGTCTTCACAATCCAAAACGTCTCCAAACTCTCTGTTTTTCTCTTGTACAATTTGGCAAAGCAACTTATTGTGAATTTCATCGTCATTGAAAAATAATATATCGTTAGACATACGACATTTTATAAATAAAAATATTACATAAACCACAACGTGGGGTCGCCCGTGACCCAAAGGCTTTATATACGTTCACATGGATAGGGATGAGAAAAGCCTGGCTCTCTATTATGATCACCTTGTTAGGACAGGAAAGTAGAGGATCGGACATGTTTTATGTTTTCTTTTTTAGCACTTTCCTCCGAAGGAAAGTAGCTATTGAGGTTGGACTCATGACGGAATTTTTGAAAAATTAGATTTGAAGAAATTTTTCAAAAATTCCGTCAACAGACATATATATATATATGTCTGTTAACACGATAGCGGCCAGAGTTTTTGTTTTTTCGTCACGAAACTTGGTATATAGCATTCAATTAGCAAACGATTGAACGAGTTCGTTAACCACCAAAGTCGGTCCACCGGAAGGGGGTTTTACCCCGAACCCAAAACTTTTGACTATGTCAGCCGTAATATTTGTTATATTTCAACGAAACTTGGTATTCGTAGTGGTAATATAGAGAGAAAAGTGAGATATAAAAATGAACTAAATCGGTTCAGTAGAAGGGGGGGTTTACTCCGGACCCACAATACCAATTCGCCACTACCAGCCGTGATTTTTGGTATATTTCAACGGAACTCGGTATTCGTAGTGGTAATCCACAGGTAAATAACTGTTGTAAAAATAAACTAAATCGGTTCATTAGGAGGGGGGGTTTACTCCGGACCCACAATACCAATTCGCCACTACCAGCAGTGATTTTTGGTATATTTCGACGAAACTCGGCATTCGTAGTGGTAATCTACAGGTAAATATGTGTTGTAAAAATAAACTAAATCGGTTCATTAGAAGGGGGGGTTTACTCCTGACCCAAATTCTTAATGTACTCATACCGGTCGTAATTTCTGCTGTATTGTAACGAAACGCGGTATACGTCGTGGGTCATGAGAAAGAAGTGTTGTAGAAATGAGCTGAATCGGTCAATCGGAAAGCGGGGGTTTAATTTGTAATATATTTCAATAGAAAAGCCCATCAGATGTAGGTTCACAAAGCCGCCGCAAGGAGCGCTTTCTACCACTAGAGTGACTGTATCCTGTTCCTGCGTTAGATCAAAATACGATAATATGAGGTTTTTTGTATTTATTACGAAGTGTAATAGGTACCATGTGTAAACATAACTCTGGAAGCAAATTAATAATTGATCAGTTACTCATTACAAATTTAAAAGAGAACTATTCATGTTTTTATTTTATTTATGTAGGATATTTTAAGCAAATTGTTCTGGAAAGCAATCTACACTACCCAAATTCTGAGGAAAGTGCTTAGTTATGCAGCTCCTGCGTGACGGACTTTTTTTTTTGGGGGGGGGGTGAAATCAACCACATGGGTCATGGTCACCGTTAAAGGAGGAAGAAAAAAAAAATTAATGGTTGGATTTTATTTGAACAGTATGAATTGAATTTATTGAAATATGCGTTTATTATGGATTAAGAGAATTTTAAAGAAGTAATAATTAGTATTTTATATTGACTAAGATTACCACTCTCACGTGAGGCGAGGCAGCTCCACGAGGCTACTCGTATACTTTGTTACAATTACATATGTTGTGGACAAGTCCGGAGAGGATCTATATCCTCCTAAATTAATGCATGATGTTTGTTATATATTATTAAATAGTCCGGACATGTTTAACAGCTGAAGTGTGTAAGAAATAACAAATATTCTACGAACCCAAGGGTTACGGGTGACTCCACGTTGTGATTCCAGGGTTAATTTTAAATGGAATGTTGAACAAAGAGACTGATCAACTGATAAATGTAATGTTATGATTGTTTACTCTACAAAGATTAGTGTAGTATTAATACCAAAATACATCTTATCAAAATGTTGATTATTTTTGGGGACAACTTTTAGTTTTTCAGTCTCTCAGTACCCTTTACGTCGTCTAATTAAAGTAACACACTGTGCAATTAGGTTTCTCATGTCTTACGATTAAAAATTGGAGTGTTAGCGAAGAGTCTCCAATTCAGGACCTTGTAGGAGTAAGGGCGAATCACGAATTCCGGATGTTGGGAAATCGAAGTTAATGTTCTAGGAGTGCTTGAGGATAGCAAGGGCGAATGTTTACTCTATGGAATGCTGATTCGTTAATCCGATCGAAAAAGTATGCAATTGAAATTCAACGTTTTAATTATAATTTTTACAAGTGATTTATAGGTAGCAAAATGCTAGGAAGGACGTTTGAGACCCGGAACTCACCCTTGAAATCGGGAATTGAATTTTCCACGATGATGCAGCTTAATTCAGTTTAATTTGAAACTGTGAGAGAACTAAAGGCGAACCAGCAAAACTAGGCGAAGCGTCATTTTACCTAAATCTCTCTGAATCAGAAAATAATATAAAAAAAAAGCAGATTTTTCTGATTCGCCCTTACTTTTCCAACGTACTGAATTCAAACCCTGTCTTGGACTACTTGGTGTCTCTTGCTTCAAGACTATTCTGTTGTTATGTCAGCTACTGTCCTATACAATCTGTGTTTTACTTTTCTTTTTAAAGAAATAAACATTCGGAAAAGACTTCTTGTAATATATTGTTGTAGAATTAAATGTGGAAACCCGTTGGTCTCCATGATTCATGAGGCAGTAATAAAAATAAACTCGTAACTCAGTACGTACGAGTTTTTCCGTGGTTCTCTCTTGCTATTATTAAAAATGGAAATATGCATCGTCAATTATTTATCTTTTTTTAAATCCATGAGTAATAAGCATTTTATTTCAAGAGTTTTATCGCCCTCCTCTTGTAAAAGAAAAAAGAAAAATGCATTTCGAAGGCAACGCCCGCCCTTAGACATTTGTTTCGCTGCATTGTGAAGCTGAAAAAGAAAAGAAATAATAATAAGGATGGAGAGGGGAGGGGGAGAAAAGAAATGAGAGATCTCGAAATGAATTCGAAGAGAAGGGGAGCGAATTAAAAAAGTTTAATTCCTCCATCTTAATTGAATCAGTGTTTTTATGAGCCCGAAACGACAAGTTTTTACCTTTTTTATTAACATTAGACTCTATTTTATCGCCTCCTTGCAATTAAGTGAAGGGAGGTTGCACCCTGGTGTAATGGGAGTTTATTTAGGTGCAGTACCCCCCCCCCCCCCCTCCGCCGTCATACTTTCTTGTTTTCACATTGGTGTATCGTGACAATGTATTCTTCTTCTTTTGATTTGACGAATTTCTTTGTTTTTTAGTACATCACTATTTCCCTGTCGTCATGTTAAGAAACTATTTAGTGTAGTATGATAGGGGAGCAACCATCTCATCCGTTGTCTAATTCGGACATTACCAACCAAGGAAATGTTCGGGCGTGTTACATATGGAAATCATGTTGAAAAAACAAAACGAATTCAGCTTGCCAGTTAAAATCAATGTGCCCAGACTGGTCGCAGCGAACTGTACGAAAATCTAAAATTACTTATTGATCAGTCGAATCATAGAGCCTATGCACTGCGGCATTAGGATAGTCCAAACAACATTGCCTTACTGTCCCCAGGAAACATCTTATGTGAAGAACCAAAACTAGATATTGGTCAGTCGCACCATCCACTACGGCGAGCCGTGATCTGTATGCTCAGGCTAGACCAATGTCTCAAAACTATGTTGCTAAACTGTCCCCAGGAAATTGAGTACGTGAAGATCCAAAACTAGTTTTTGGCATGTCGCACCATTGCGGTCCAAAAAGGCAAACCAATCTTGACTCGGTTGACTGGTTGTGTACGATCAGGATATTCAGAAAACATCCCATTAATGCTGGTTTGTCCACTGGTCAGATGCCGCGTCGACGCACCGTAGACTGTGTTCTGTACCGTCAGGATAGTCGTATTTCTCACAACAATGCTTGTACGTAGTAAACTGCGTATTTAAAAATACAAAAGTACTTATTTACTATTTAAGGATTTGGCAAATCCTCTCAAGTATGGTTTCTTATATTTGATCACAAAATACAGAGGTCGTGTAGATCGCACGTGGCCTCCGCGTTCTCTCAGATACTAGCTTTTCGTTACAGTTTTCTTATTTTTCCTTTGTAATATCCTTAGTCCTAACTATGTATGATTTCCTGTCACGCCTCATCTGAGATAATGCAATACAGGGAAACAGTGGATTGTACTTCGACACCATATGTCAGCAGGTCCTTATTATAGAAAATCAATTCTGTTTCAATCGAAACTAGATTATAATTAGACTTTTTGTCAGACTACACCAATATAAAAACAACCGTAATAAATATTCCAAGATCAAAACACTCGTCCAGAAATGCCATAACTCAGTTAACATGGTCATAAACCTGATTAGAGGGGACATTTACGGTATGTGGAAATCCTGTTTTGTCTTATCTTTTATTTTCGACCTTTAATGCGCTCCATAATGAGTCCTTCGTCTCCTTAGTTTTACGATGGCTGCATTAGCTAAATTTCTCGCTCTTGCTAGAAACGGATATCGATTCCAAGCACTGATTCACCGAACTGTAGGGGTAGTTAGGTATTCTCCTGGTTTAGTGGCAAGCAAGCTGGATTCTCACGCGGGGATGTGCGTTCGAGTCCCGCCTGTCTGACGTTTTTCAGCATTGGGCTCGCTGATTTTTTGCATCATGGGTGTTTCGAAAGGGCGGCAATCTGTAGATTGCTTGGCGCTAATGGCTTTGAAGCCGATGCGCCATAAAAATATAAATAAAAATAAAAGTTTAGTATAAGAAGAGATTGCTGACCGTTGTGAACGCGAAGGTAGATGAAGTCTGGGCTTGGTCTGGGTATTTTCATAAAATTAAAATAGGTGTAAAAAAAAAAAAAGAAATGTTTTTTTTTTTTTGTCGACGTTTTGGCTTAAGCCTTCATCAGGGCTGGAAAACATAGAGTTAATACTACGTTATATACAGAAGAAATTAAAGTTAGAAGTATAGTAATATGTAGGAGTTATCAGTACATTCCCTGCATCTCTTAAGTTTTTGATTGAGACCTTGTCATTCAATCTGCACTGACTAACCTCACAAAAACCCCTGACATGCCATCAAATCACACAATGGCACCAGGCATTCTCCATAATTCCCTAACACAGATTTCTTGACTATTCACCAGGCCTAATTATAACTTCTTTGCGCTCCTGGCGTCTGAGGATGGCACATTGAGAGCTCAAATTCCTACTACATATTAAAGAACTTACATGTAATTGAAGGATGTCTAATCTCTGCACACTAATTTCATCAGATATAAGCACTAATGTGAAGTAAAAAAAAATAAAATCAATGCAGTAGTAGTATATAAATTCGTTTCATAACCATGCAATCATATTATTCCAAATGCAACATCCGTATTAAACACACTATTTCAAACCTTATACTAGTTTATAACAAATGTATGATAAAAAATGTTATAATAAAGAATTACTTAGCTTCACTTTTCTATAAAAGAAACTAATGATTAATGTAGGTTGTAAAAAATGTAATTGCTTGTTTAAGGATGATAGAAATGAAGGAGAGGAAAGGAGACGGATGAACGACCTAACAACCCTGAGTTAATGGAAGATGTACTCCACTAATGGGCTGGTCTGTACCATTAGCCTGAGTGCACGTCAACCCTTTCTTTCGGGATGGTGTCATTTGGGAGCAGGAAAAATACATACTTTAAATAAAATTAGTTAATAACTTGTCGAAATGTTGCTATCGTCCGTTGGGGAGAGCAGTGCTGAAAAAAAAACTAGGCCCAAACTCCGAACGATTGGATGCCATAAGTTACAAAACCTTAAAGCGGAATTAGCTATCGGTACCGGGGATATTTTCTAGTATAGGCAGAAAACAACAACAAACAAAGTATCTGTCCGACAAGCCAATTCTTTATCGTGCGTTATTGAAAAGTGTCCCTGGTAAAATAAAGAAAATAGTGGACTTAGAGCTCGTCCTTTAGAGATGCCAAAAATCATTTCAGGATATCAATGTGTCTTAACTGTTCGCTGAAGGTAGACATCGTCGATACAAAAGCAAACTAACGAATATGAAAATCACTACTTTTCAGAGTGGAAAAGTATTTATTCATAACTTTTTTTTTGGACAGTCAAATATTCGGCAGATTTGACCTTTTGATAGTGGAATACTTTCCCTTTAATAGAGTGAAGTCAGATTGAAGAATAAGTCCAGCAGAAATTATTAAAGATGGACAATGAAAGATGCATTTTTTCATATTCGTTAGTTTGCATTTGTATCGACGACATGTGAGATTTCACTAAGCCTGGTTAATTGGTTTGTAGCATGGTTATTTTGGTCGCGTGTCCCTAAACGTTTGCGAGTGAGTATTTTTTTTGTTTTTTCTTTTCTTTAACGGCGCATCAACTGTTTGGCTATTAGCGCCTCAAGTGAGTATTTTGGTCAAAAAGCGTTAGGTAGGATAAGAACCTAACTTATTCGTAGCATTATCGAGTATCGTAATCACGTTGTTCAAAAATGTCGGAACCATACAACTGCTTTCACTCCAATATATCCTGCTGTAATTACACCCGCCAAATCATCCACGCCCGTCCAACCCTCAAATTTATGTCATAGTTAGTATGCAGTTATGCGGGAGCGCTGATGTTTTCCGTCCGGTCTGTAGCGGAGCGGCCGGGCTTTCTCCAGCCGTCCTTGGTGGAACAATACTACCCAAGGTCAAAACCTCAGCCGCTTTCGGCACTTCGTTAGCCGTGGCTCATTAACGCCTTACCTGCCTCTTGGTTCCCTGCCTGTTCTCGGACACCGTCCTGTTCTTTCTCTACCTCCCGAACCCTTCTTAACCTCACTTCCATATCCCTACCAATCCTAATGCAGGAACAAGGGTTTTTGCTTGTTCTCCCAAGGTATAATTTTTCATGGTTTAAGGTAATTAACATTCCTTTAGCTGTCAATATTTATTTTTTAATTTATTTTTTGGTACTTACGTACTAGTTGCTCAGATCTCGAGAAGTGGGTCTCGTTCAGGGATCCGGATCATGAAATGAGATCTCAATTGAAGTTGTGGCAATATGGCGACTGAAAGATCAGTTATTAATATAGAGATTCGATATAAGCTTGAGCGAGCGGAAACTCACAGCAATTATGCCATAAACGTAAGTGCTACTTGTTTCCTAGGTTATATAACATTAGCACTTATGTTAATTGCTATGCGTTTCAGCTCGCTAAGCTCGCTCAAGGTTATATCGAAACTATAGTTAATCCAACTCGTTGGTAATATAGATCACTGGTTTTTCGGTGGAAAATGGGTCGATATGCAATATAAGATTACTTTTTCATTCGTTGGTAAATCCCAAATACTCATTTTCCTAGCCGAAAGAACAGCACAAATAACACTACAACACTAAGAAGTGAAACTAGAAACAATAAATATAACTTGTAAAAAACACAAATCTAACAGTAAGTGAACACAAAACGATGACTAGAACGAAAGAAAGAACAGCCAATTGCCCATAGGAATCAGCCAATAAAAACGCTTCATTTGAGTTCTGATTTCATGATCCGGATCCCTGAATGAGACACACTTCTCGTGATCGGTGCAACTAGTACGTAAGTACCTTTATTTTTCTGCCCATTCCCGTGGTACCCGTTCTTGTCCCTCCGATCTCTATCCACCACCGAAAACAGCCTTTTTCGACCGTTCCTTCATCTCCCGAGCCTCCTCCTTCTGGAACTCTATCCCTCTTTCGATTCGACACTCTCCTACCTTACCCGTATTTAAATCCCGCCTCATCCCTTTTCTCCTATCCTCCCAGGAAGACGCTTCTTAAGATTTGACCACCAGGCAAGACCAGTTTAGCTATGTAAATTATGCTGTTGTTTTCTTCTCTTATTTATGCATTTATTTTTATTCATATCCTTTTATAGCCCCCATTTCTTTAATTACACGCTGTCAATGACGGGCGAAACGCTGTCAATGCGGGGTGCTCATAAATAAATTATTATAATCTTTTAATATTTATTTAGGAGACCCGGTAGCCGTGAGGGTTAAGGCGTGAGCTCAAAGGTCGTGGGTTCGATTCCCACTAGGAGTGGCGGCTTTTCTTTCGAAAAAAGAAAAGGCATCACCCCTATCCTGGCTAGAAAAGGGTGGTAACCTATAGATAACCCGTCCTAAAATTCGTAGTTAATAATAAATGGACGTTAAAATGTAAATAAATAAATAATATTTATTTAATTATTTATTTGTTTATTTTAAAATCTACTATATATTTGTCAAATACACAGAAAAATTTGAAATTTTGCGTGGACACTCTCCTTAGCATGTAGACACTCGCTAAGAAAGGATTTTTTGATATTCGAATTTTTAAGTATTTTTAGAGGGGTTTAAAGTTTAAGTTGGTTAGAGCAGGCAAGCCTAGGCAGCATGCGTTGCTAGGATGATAAAAGAACAGCTGTTAACGTACTGTACCTATTTCATAGTATTATTCTTAATTGAGGTTAATTTCAACTATGATGGGAGATCATGAATTACTAGAAATTAACTGTCCCTCATAGAGTTTACGCTATAAGGGACAAAATCACCATTTTAATTGCGGTTCATGCTGGTGATGGTCCATCCGAGGTAATAATATCCCGAACCCTTGTACAGCCTCTTTACCCATCAGCATCCCCAGTCATAACACCTCTTGGTAATACTCGCAAATATAATGGGTGTATCCAAATGACATGTTGACAAAAAAATTTAACATTTAACAACAACTCAGCCCCCCGCCTTATAACGCTCATCCTGGAAACCTATAGATAACGGGTTATCTCTAGATTATCTGTTTTTTCATATAGTGGCGGGGACTATGCTATAATAAACTGCAAAAAATTATGTAGTAGCGTTAATTTTGATGATACATTATTTAACGCAAGAAAGTAGCTACTTATCTGCCGTGACGAACCACGGGTATTCGGATAGTATTTGAATAAGAGCAGAAATAATAAAACATTCCTCCATCTTGCAGGAACCTTTAAGAATGACTGACAAACATTAATTCCGATTTGACAGGAATGATTTCAAGTTACTTCATATACCCATTTATATATATATATATATATATATATATATATATATATATATATATATATATATATATATATATACATATATATACATATATATTACAAGATTGAAGAAAGAAAAGTGTTGTTGTAATAAGTTTCTTTCAGTAGAATTCGCACAGAGCATGCAGCGCCTGTACGGTTGCTCCAAAAACATTTTTATAGAAATTAAGGTATATAAATTTTGCTCACTTTATTAAATATTTCAGAGTGTTGATAAATCGAGTAATGGATGATGGCCAATCGAACGCATGGTCAATTGTTTCCTAATTATCTTTAGCCGTATATGTTTGTGTGCGTGTGTACATATTTACACTAACAAAAATAATACATTACTTGTAAATTTTAAAAATGTTGTTGACTTGAAAGGTCGTGAGGCGGGAAGCTGCACATTTGCGGTACCTTTAAGGCGAGTTAGGCTTCCTCAACGGACGGAGTAATCTGGGATTTGAAGTTTTTAATGGAGGAAAGATTTGGAGCAACGAGCGGATGAAATTGAATAAGTCGAAATTAGTATTTTTGTCTGTAAAGATTGAATTCTATTGGAGTTGAATGGCTTGTTCGATCTTCAGACTTGTGTGCAGTAAGGAGTAGGAACTAAATAAAATTTATTGCGATTATGGTTATCGCCATAAAAGGGTAGTGTGTTTAAATCTGGCGTTCACATATGAGAAGGAGTGAACAAATCTTTGCGAAGGGGGAAGTCAACTTTCCTGGCTTGTTGATTCAAGTGGTTTGTTGTGACATTTTTGTATCCCCAGAGCCGTATGCCATGCGTCCATCTTGGCCAGGTATCTATTTCGATACGACCACCTCTAACAGTGTTAAACCGCATCCGGGGGAAGACTTTTATGAAAGCACGCTCCAGATGACGTAACACCTGCGAGTCGAACTCTTCCTGAAGAAACTCTTAAAACAATATGAAAACCAGTCACAAAACTGTATTCAATATGAATTGGCCTGATTTAACCTTGAAGGTTCGTCGACACTAAAGCGATTTTTGATTGAAAGAAGTGGCAGGACCAGGCCAGGAGTGATTGGGCACGTGTTGCGCCTACAAGGAGTTATTTACTGCTGGATTAGAACCACATAGGCGAAGTGGGGGCAGCTATAAAGGACCGTGGAGAATCTGAACCACCGATATTTTAACAGATTAGCTCCTCTTTACAGCCCCCACCATCTCGCTCTGGAATTCATTACGTCATCCTCCAACCTCTTCTTAGGGCATCAGTTTCCGTTCACGAGGTTTATGCCCCGACATTCGGGATGGTTTAAGTGTGCCACATTGTACTGTTACTCTACCGAAATATCCGGCAATTCATTTTTAATTGTCCTTCAACTTCCACGTGAAATGAAATGAAAACTTTTTTTTTTTTGTATTATTCAGAATATTTCTTTTAGGGGTACTTAATGAATTTATATATAAAAAAATATATTACTGCCGCCGTTTCGGCTTGAATTTCAAGTCTTCATCGAAGCTCAAAAAACACTGGCCAAGAGTAAAGTCAGATTTTCAGAAAAATCTATATTTTGGGCGTTCGGCATACTCTATTGCAGCCTTCTAAAGGAAAAAATGCCTAGGGAATAGATAGAGAACACAATAACTTTTAGATTATAGTGAACAATTCAAAGTTGAAGAAGGTTGCCAAAGAGCAGTCATAGAAATATATATATATATCACTTGTTCTTATTCCTTTCGGTGGCAGGGGGTCCATTAAGTAGGAAACCGTTCGTTCTGTTTCAACTACTTTCTTTAAAATCATTGTCCGACATGTTTCGTGCTTTATTCGCACCTCATCAGGGGCTTTCTTTGTAAGGATATATATATATATATATATATATATATATATATATATACATGTATGTAAGTATATATATATATATATATATATATATATATATATATACATGTATGTAAGTATATATATATATATATATATATATATATATATATATACATGTATGTAAGTATATATATATATATATATATATATATATATATATATATATATATATATATGTATATATGCTCTTTATTGCATGAGACTTGCAGACAAAAATAAACTCCCTTCTTGCAGGGTTACTCTAAGGAGGAAACAAATAAAAATATATATATATATATATATATATATATATATATATATATATTAACACTAGATTTACCAGAACAGACATTTTGACTGGTCGTGCAATTTCAATTCAAAATTCCTACTACATATAACATTTGCTTTCCTAAATGTTGTTATGACTTTTGTATCTATAAAAGAGAATACATAATAATAATGTTGACTATAATAACTTACTTTAATAAAAACAAATGCGGTTTTATAAACTATTAAGGCCGAACCCTGACAAGTTTCACCTTTATACTAGAGAATGATTTTTTATTTAAATGTGAACTCCACTTATATCAGGGATATTATTTACAGGTTGAATATAATAAGTTTTAAACTAATTAGAGTATTCAACATCTTATAATATTCTTTTTATATTAGTTATATTTAATCATGAATGGAATAAATAAAATGAAAAAGACCGTGGCTAATAGGAGGTTTGCGGGGAGTGAAACGAAGCTTGTAAATCGGCGGCTGTTTGCCTTTTAGAGATTTGATGATGTTTGACCTATCGTCGGCGGTGTATAATCAACTCCTTTTTGTTGGGCCTTTTATTTTTTCTCCGTCGCTCATTTCGCCCCTTCGTCCGTCATTCGGCTCCCGACCTGTAATAATAACTATAGCTCTACCCTCCCTCCCTTCCACTCTCTCTGACTCTCTCTCTCTCTCTCTCTCTCTCTCTCTCTCTCCCCCCCCTCTCTCTCTCTCCCTCTCTCCCTCTCTCCCTCTCACTCTCTCTCTCTCTCTCTCTCTCCCCCTCTCTCCCTCTCTCTCTCTCTCTCTCTCACTCTCTCACTCTCTCTCTCAGTCTTTCTGCCTGACTTTCTCCCATTCTTTCTCAATCACTCCTATCTGTCACCCTTTCTCCGACCAACATCTCTATTCCTCTCCTACCTCACCTTTCTATTTTTCTCCAAGATCGTCATCCTGTAATCCTCTTTATCACATAGCTACGCTTGATAGAATGTTGTCCTGAATCAACAGAGAAGTAATTCTGGGCCGTATCAGAAGGTATGCATTTAGCCCTGTTTGTGATTGGGATTGGATTGGCGATGGTTTCTTCTAGGTACCTGCAGATTCCATCCTAGAATGAAATCTCTCTCTCTCTCTCTCTCTCTCTCTCTCTCTCTCTCCCCTCTCTCCCCCCTCCCTCCCTCCCCCTCTCTCTCTAATATATATATATATATATATATATATATATATATATATATATATATATATATATATAAACAAACTTCGAAGGTATGACCCTTGGAGGCGCAGTTATTGCAAAATCTAGTAAAATAAATCAGTGGCAGTGTTGATCTGCCGAGGGGTTTGAAGACAATTCCCAACGATTTACGTTGGAATACGTTGATCGAATAATGTTACAAGAAAAAACCCCACAAAAATGGACATAATAATTATAAGAATAAATGTAAAACAAATATTAATGTCTTCAAATTGAAGGTGGACTGTCAGATTTAGGTCATGAAACTATATAAAACTAACTAGTGGAGAGCCAATATATGTTAACATTAATATATACATATATTAAATATTAGGTTTTTAGTATTTATTTGGTATTTAACTTTTTTTGACACTGTTGTTATTTAAGATATTTATTCAAGAATATCAGCAAAGGAAAATGCTTTAAATTACTTATAGAATAGCATATGACCTTATGAAAAATAATATCTGACACTTGAATGGAATCAATGTTCCTTCTACCTGGATCGAAGCTTTGAATGAGGGAGTCGGAAGGAGCGAATACTAAAATTTTTTAAAAAAAAAGTGAATTTAAGAGCGAAAAACAGGAAGATAGAACTATCATAAAACGTACGAGTTGTCTCAGAATACTGGAGATGTGGTTAATTCTTCAAAGGGCTCTTGTAAATAAATGAGGTCTCGTCTCATTAACCCCGCGGTAACGAGCGCCATTTTCGGCGCAATAATAATATTGCTTACTTTATATTTTAGAATGTACTTAAAGAATGCTCATTTAAGGCTGTTAGCTAATTTCCTACTCAAAATCTTCTTCCATCTGATATTTTTTTTCCAAAACTGTTTTTTACTTGTACCTGATAGATATGGATAATTTTTGTGTACTATTTTATTTTCCGGCTTTTAAAAACCTCTCTGCGCCTTTCTTCTCATGAGAGAAGAATCAAAGTTCTTCTCCTGGTCTTAAATCTTCTATGATTTAATTTGTTGCGTCGAATACCTCTCATACCTCCTCTAGAACGTAGCGAACAATCAGGGCTCCGGAAAAAAAATATTTACAGGATTTTTATTTATTTATTTTTTATACGGCGCATAGACTTCTGGGGCATTAGCGCCAATTTAGAGGAACAGTAAGCAAATTTGCTATTCTCTTTTATAAATAATTCTACAATTTCGATTTCTGTATGAGTAATGTTTTTCGGAAATTGCCATCCTCATGTGTATGTTAGCTGACACAATATCAAATGGAAGTCTTAACAAAGTCAGAATAAATAATATATCCATATACGTTATCCAGAAGATGTCATCATTGTTATTTTGAAGTTTGCATTAAAGGTCATTATTCCAATATAGTCAGATCAAATATTAGTGTGTATGTTCCCAATGTTTTTTTTTTTTATAAATTTTCATCCTCCAGTTAATAATTAAAAATGACCAATGGTAGCCTAATATAGTCAGATTTAATGTAAGTGTTATGTCACACCAATTGGCACTTTGCTCTCTACCAAAGGGAACTACTTTTGATGAAATTAGACAGAAAAATATTTATTCTACATCGAAAAGTAAACTTCTTTCATGAGCAGATTCCGTTCAGCGGGACACATCTGCTGCGCTTAAGGTTTAGCGTTAATGTGACTAAAGGTACATTTTTGCGGGGAAAACGAATCAAGGGCGAAAACCATTTTTCTCCGTTTTTGAGAAAAGCTAGAATCCTAACGACGGATTTAGGTGTTTTTCGCCCGTTTGACATTGTTCGAAATTGGTATAGATAAACTTTTTTTTGTATTTCCTTTATAATCTCAAAAACTGGTTGAAAATCGTGGTTAATGGAAGTTGACCTCACAAAAGCCTAATACATTCGCTTCGAAATATAATCAGTCGTAAATCTCCATTGGGATACCTGAGTCTTTATATTATTTTGACACGAGGATTTATCCTTTCTTTGTTAACCGTCCTCAATATCTAGTTTCTTCTTTCATTTCAGGGATATTACCGTCCCAAACTGAGTTTTGCTTCCAATAATGCAGAAATTCACAGAATATTCTGTAGTTAGCCAGGTTTTTCATAAGCTTATTTCTTTTACAATGACTTCCACCCCTACAAGGAGTTGGGTGGTATAGAAAAAGCAGAATACGAGTACATTTACCTGGATTACAATGCCTTGGAAAAATTCGATATAGGAGATTTGTGTTAATGAAGTTATACAAATATTCTTCCTTGATTGCGATACAGTGATAGTGTGGCAGCATATTCGTAATGAGGAAAACGTGGCCTTAATTGGTCATGGCGTATTGTAAACGTAATTACGTTTGGAATTTACTTTCTTTAATTGTGGGAGGTTATAATAATGAAAGGCGAATGAATGAAGTTTTACTTAGAGTTATATTCAACAAGTATTTGCCGATGTAGAGTCTGTTGCACCGACCAGATTGAAATTATTGAAGCCAAGCTGGTGAGTTAGGTTCATAGATGGTTAATACCTTTACAAGTATGAAATTATGGAAAACTTCTTGACGTGTTTTCTTTGTAACTGACTTCCTATTGTGCATTAAAGTATTAATCAAATGCTTTTGATAATCCGCACATAGACATCTTAATTTCCTTCTGGAATTTCAAAAGTAGATATTACAAAAGTGACAATACTCATGAGAACAGAAGCTAGGGACCAGCTACTGTCTGAGAAAATCGCTTGGATCTCTTTACCGCCCACAAGATTACGGTGCTCACAACCCATTCCACTACCTAACTTTTTTTTTTTTTTTTTTTTCAAAAATGTCACTTGGACTCCCCGACTTCTGAAACCCTTATATTTAATTAAACATTTTGTTGTATTCAACAATTATATTGACCATAGAAAACTTAACAGTCAGCCCTCTCTGCCCACTTATTGTTTTAAAGAGGAAGAAAGCAGAGGGATAAGATATGAATAAAAATATATTTTTAATAAAAAATTAGTTTGTTTTGAGTTGCTCCTCTGATGCTGTCAATTCTTTGGGAATGTTCAGGTTACTACTACTTTAAACATTTTCCCCGACTTGAAAGGCAACAAGTGGGAAACTGGGAAACCCGGACTCCCCATGTCTAAATACCTTTTACTTTTTGCTAAACTATTGTGTAACAATTTGTTCACATTCTGATCGAATTTTCCCGTAGATTTCGTTTCCTTTATTCAGAATGTTATTTGTATTTTCGCTCCGTGTAACCTTTTATTAGCGAAAGAGACGCTGACACGGTCTCCTTTCTGGCAGAATAATCCAATTTGTTGTCTGGAATAGACTTAGTTCTGGGCAATCTGGCTGCGGCTGTGGAGTTTTGGGGCGGGTCTCGGAACACAAAGGCAGCAGGTAGCGATGTGTTGTCGGGGACTCACAGGTCCTGTCGGGTTTCCCCCCGGTCTCCTTAGGGTTGTTTACCCCTCGTCCAAGGGGAGGGTGAAGGCCTCGTCATTCTTTGTCCGTCATGGGCTATAAAATATAAATTGGTTGTAAACAAGGGAAACAAGACACTTATACAGTCCTGCAACAGGTTTCAGTACAGCCCTTTTTAGCACCAACCTTTATCATTATTTGACTGATGTAGCAACTTTGAAACGGATCAGTCTTTCTTCTGCCCAAAGCCTTCAAAATCAAGCTGGTTATGGTGTCACAAAAAAATATCATTTTTAAGTTAACATTTAGTTAGTTGTATTCAACTACTATGACTACCTTAGTAACTATTTCTACCATAGAAAACTCAACTGTCAACCATCTCCTCTCAATTATTGTTCTAGTGTGGAGATGATCAAGTTTTGGTAATAATATATACAAATTTTTTTAATACATCTATTTAAGTCTACAAGTGATTGATTACGAATGATAATTAAGGATGTATGTTATGTGTGATCTCACATAATTAATTTGTTCATTTTTTCGCAAGGCTTTCGGATGGATAAGTAACAAACTCAATGTTTCGAGGGAAATGGATTCAAAGCTGAACATATCGTCCCTTCCATGTCAAACTATCGAATATGAAAATCGGTACTTTTCAAGAGAACAAGATAAAGCTTTAATAGTGATTCCAAAATCAGCGCCTTTACAAAAGGACAATTTTACATATTTTGTCTATGCATATTGTTATTAATTTTAAGGTGAAATTATGAACAAACTTTTTATTGTTTTTTAATTACCAAAAAATCATATTCGTGAGTTTGCATATTGTTGGTAATAAGTGATTTTTCTTGGGTGCCGTTTTAAATTGTCGAATTTCGTATTTTCGATAGTTTGTTGATTCCGATAGACTAACTGTACAAATATTTCCACTTTCAAACTAATGAATGTGACGCATTCGACATTATGCATTATACTAATTCTATAATATTAGTGATATCTGCAAATCAAGTAACGAATATACCATTTTCGGTAGTTTGTTGATTCCGATAGACTAACTGTCAAACTAATGAATGTGACGCATTCGACATTATGCATTCTACTAATTCTATAATATTAGTGATATCTGCAAATCAAGTAACGAATATACCATTTTCGGTAGTTTGTTGATTCCGATAGACTAACTGTCAAACTAATGAATGTGACGCATTCGACATTATGCATTCTACTAATTCTATAATATTAGTGATATCTGCAAATCAAGTAACGAATATACCATTTTCGGTAGTTTGTTGATTCCGATAGACTAACTGTCAAACTAATGAATGTGACGCATTCGACATTATGCATTCTACTAATTCTATAATATTAGTGATATCTGCAAATCAAGTAACGAATATACCATTTTCGGTAGTTTGCCAAGTTAGTTTTTGTTCTCAAAACTATGACGACTAAGAGCAAACCAGCGAATGAACATATTCGATACATTGGCAAAGTAATACATTGAAAAATGGTCATATTCTACACTTTATTTAAAGCATTTCCTGCAATTCCAAAGAGGCTAGAGTTTCGACAATTTTCCACAAGCCGTATCGTCCGCAATGCAAGAGTAAAATATCAAGTCTGAAAAACTAGATTTTTCATACTCGATAGTTTGAAATGGTAAGGACAGTGTGTGGTAATAGCAAAAACTAGATTTTTTACAGTTCCGATCATACTAGACGAATCCTCAGGTCCTTAGCTGTTGATTATCGATAATACATAATAGGTACATCATCCGGTTAATGATATATGCAAATGCATTGGCTAATCCGCACATAGACATCTTAATGACCTTCTGGACTTTCAAAAGTAGATATTACAAAAGTGACAATACTCAAGAGATACACAAGCTAGGGACCAGGTACTGTCTGAAAAAATCACTTGTATCTCTTTACCACCCACAAGATTATGGTGTTCACAACCCCCCATTCCTGTTTCCTAACACTTTTTTTCTCTCTTAGACCCTCTGACTTCCGAAGCCCTCATATTTGATTAAACATTTTGTTTTATTTAGCACTTATAGTGAACATCTCTACCATCGAAAACTTAACAGTTAGCCATCTATTCCCACTTATTGTTTTAAAGATGAAGAAACTAGAGGGATAAGATATGAATAAAATTATATTTTTAATAAAAAATTAGTTTATTTTTTTGGCTCGATTGTGAAGCCTTCTTCAAGGATATAAAACAAAAATTGACGACATCATAATTATTATAATAATTGTAAAATAAATAAATAATAACGGCTTCAAAATCAAGCAGGACAATCTGAGGTCATGAATAAAATAAAACCACACCTTTTAATATAACACATTACTAAGATAATAAACCTACAATTTGCTTATGATATTTTTTTCTTCAATTAGAAAAATTTGAGGTCAAACTTATTTAAACTTTAAATGTTCACGTCAAACCAAAAATGTATCTATTTAGTAATGTCAGTTTTTTTATGACGTGTCGATAATTTACTCATTTTCAAGCGGGGAAAAAAATAAAGTAAAGGATTGCATGATGTCATAAAACCCTCTTATTTTTCTTTATTCCTCCTAACGGAACATCCGTCTCCTAGACGGGTATAGTTTAAAGGAGTAACCATATGTATGGTTGTATGGTGTTAAGGTTGGCGTGGCTTTAAGTTTACTCAGTTTACACCTTTCCCTCCACGGACATGGCGGTAGTTTAGCCAACATCCGTCTCTGGAGTCTGTAAGAGCGTTTTTTCTCAATGACACTCCGTCTATAAGACGGATGTTCCTACTAGCGTACGTTCCGAGTAGCCGTCTGCTAGACGGGTGTTCCGATTAATGTACTCATTGTGACGCACACTTACGCAGAACTTCAAGTAATGCGTACTAAAATAAAAGATTAGGACTCAGTAGCGTACAAAAACACATTTATTTTTTTTTTTTACTAATTATAATTTTTTACTAGTTTACATTTTCGTAACTTTTTATTAGTCTACATTTTTGTAAATTTTTAATAGTCTATTACTTTTGTACTTTTTTTTCTAGTCTAATTCTTTGAGTTTTGACTTTTTCTATTTTTTACGAGTTTACATTTTCATAACTTTTTATTAGTCTACATTTTCAAAAATATTTAATACTCTATTATTTTTGTATTTTTCATTTTATAACTTTTTTTCTCGATGTAATTTTTACTATAAATTTGACTGAAATTAATGTAATAAAAGTAAAGAAAATAAAAATAAAAAAAGAGAAAAAGACTGCATAGGCGAATATAATTTGGGTTTCTTATACAAACATTTCGGGGGGCGAGGTTAGCTCAGTGGTAGAGCACTCGACTAATGAACTGGAGGACCAGGTTCAAAACCCGAGCGCGCACTAAAGATTTTTTCTTCTAGTGCCGTCGTTCGAGGGTTGGATTTGGGGTCCCAGATTTGGGGTTCCCTAGGCCAACCCAGCCTTTAATTAATTTATCAATGGGTACCTTGGTGCTAATGACTCCAGCAGTGGAAGCAGCTAGGGAAAAATCAGGCGGCCGGAGACACACCACTCGGAGGGGGTGGTATTGACCACACTATCTCGCTAGTGTGCCGTATGGTCAAGAATCAGATACCTCTATAGTATCTGCCCCTCTGGGCCCTCGTGGCCTGTTACGGGACTGATTTTTTTTATACAAACATTTCATAATTTTAACGAAATTCAGAAATAAATATTATTTTCCTTTAACAAACAAAACTACGTACCAATTATGATAAGTGACTTAAAAGTAATTATTAGGCTGTTGACAATATGGAAATCAAGGTACCCGTCTCAGAGACGGATGTTCGAACTAATAGAAGAAAAAAAGATGTTCCCCTGGAAGGGTTAACACCAATATATCAATCCAACGTCCAATATTTATATATTTTGTTTCAATTTAATTTCTCAAAACTTCTTGATGCGTTAGGAATCAATTGGGTCTTATTCAGATTAGCTCCGGCAGAGATTTTAGATAGTAACAGTTACATATCGATAAATAAAATATATGATTTGTTTAATAGAAATTTTATATAATTAATGGACGTTAAAATTTAAATAAATAAATATAATTTGATAATGTGGTCTTTTTTACCACCAGTAAAATTCATTTTTCTCCTGGCTCGTTCCTCTTTGGATAAATCATGAACTTGATAAAGATTCATCGTGTTATCACCTCATAACCCTTCTTCTTCTTCTTCTTCCTCCTTGTGCCTTTCAGCGTAGAGGTACCTTATAACCCCAAATGCATAAAAAAATAAAAAATACTAAATTAAATAATATTTAAACATTTGTTTTTATTTCTGCATCAATGATATTAAATTACATAGTAATCGAACTAAATATCATGAAATCACGGGCATAGCTAATCCGAACAAGACCGAGTATGAACAGGACGCTACCTTTCTCGGTTGGTTTTGTGAGGGCAGGTTTGACCCAATTCTTTGTTCTCATATTGTGAGGGGTCGCTGATTGTCATTTCGGACGGGATGGCCCCCTCCCCCTAATGTTTGGGTGTGGCCAGGGGTGTATTCTGACCACGCCCTCCTTTATAACTCTTGAACGGATGCCAAAAATGTTCACGTGTTTTCCTTCATGTTTTGCTGATCCGCGTGGTGTCCGTTCCGCCGCTTCTAGGTTCAGAATACGAAGTTCACGCAAAGTGCGTAACAGTAGTTGTGCATTTATTTAATATGTTTTGGTCTTATGTTTTTGTTTTAAATATTTTCGTAGTTTATGACGCCTCGATTAGTCACTCGTTATATCTCAATTCCAAATACACCCTAATTATTTTACTCCACTGGGAGCAAAACGTTTCAGAAGACCGGGATCTACTTATTTATTTCATACCAATATAAATAACAGGCCCAGGGGGGTCGTGACCATATGGCGCACTAAGGAGATAGTGTGGTCAGTACTGTACTGCGGCTATCTGATTTTTCCCTTTCCATGTTCATACTTATAAATTAGTTAAATGGGACGGTCTGGAACCCCCGAATTCTACCCTCGAACACTAGAAGATAAAAATCTTAAGTCCGCGCCCCCGTTTTAAATGTAGGTCCTCCAGTTCATTAGCCGAGTGCTACCAATGTAAATAGTAACCCAAAATCTCAATATTTTTTTTCATATAGACGTTACGGCAAGTGGTGTGTCTATACTTGTTTCTACGTTTTATGCTGATTCTTCATTGTTCCTCATACCGGTCGTAATTTCTGTTGTATTGTTACGAAACTGTTTATACGTCCTGATTATCTAATAAGAAAGAAGTGTTGTAAAAATGAACTAAATCGGTCTATCGGAAGGGGGGGGGGTTACATTGTACTACGTTTAAATTGAATTCTCCCGCCAAACGTAGATTTTCGAAACTCCCAGTAGCTGTGAGCACATCATCCTCTCTTTTGATGTGTGGGCCGTAGAGTTCTGATGTCTGCCACTAGGGGGCGCTGTGTCCTGTTCCTGTGTTATTACTGTATCCCGTTTCTTTTATTATTCATCAAGATCAATAGACGAAAGTGTAAAGCTTTGTTTATTTATTACGTAGTGTAGTATTACGCTTACACAAAACTCTGGAAGGAAATTAATTACAAAAGTAATAATTGAACCAGCTGCTCATAACAAATGTAAAAGAGCAGAACTATTTATGTTTGTTTAATTTGTTTATCTACATAGGTTATTTTAAGCAAATTATTCAGAAATGCACGCTACTCTACCCAATTCTGGTAAAAGTGCTTAGTTAAGCAGTTTCTGCGTAACGGACTTGTTGAAAATTTTACATGGCCGTATTTTGGAAACTTACTCACTTACTCCCTGGCACTACAGGTCTTTATGACCCTTGGCCTTCCGGACTATGCCCTTCCATCCGTTACGGTCCATGGAAGCATTCCTCCAATTTATTACGCCCAGTTTAGCAGCATCCCTTGCTACTTCGTCTTTCCAACGGCTTCTTGGCCTTCCTCTTTTTCTTTTTCTTCCTAGGATTGCCATGTCCAACATCCTCTTTTGCAACCTCTCCTCCTGCATTCTCGGAATGTGACCCGCCCATCGCAGCCTACCTGCTTTTATATAATTAACGATATCCTGATTTTTCAGTATGGCTGCAATTTCAGCATTACTCTTTATCTTCCATTTTCCATCTATCTTAGCTGCACCATATATCCTTCTAATGATCCGTCTTTCAAAAATCCTTAGCTTATGGCAGTCAGTAGATTGAAGTCACCATGTTTCCGACCCGTAGGTAACAACAGGTGTGATAAGAGTATTATACTGCTTCAATTTGGTCTTCGTTGAGAGAATACTTGATTTGAGGAGCTTGAGGTTTGCGTAATATGCCCTATTGCTAGCCATTATTCTTTTCTGTATTTCGTGGCTAATCCTGTTTTCCTTGTTGATTGAGGAGCCCAAGTAAGTGAAACTGGCCACACTTTCAAAATTATAATCGGACAGGGAGATGTTGGTTTTAAGTTTTTGGAAACTATTTTAGATAAAAATTTGAAATTTGGTATCTCTCTTTGTCCCAACAATGTTAATGTGTATACCAAATTTCATTAATATCTGTAAATATGAGGTACAATAGATGTTTTGATTTCACTTGGAATGATCCTAATGTCTATAAACAGAATTGTATTGTTGTATCGACCTGAAATAAGAATGACTCTTCAATGATTTCAATGTATTTGTTATTCTCTATTGATTTAGTTTGTTTTTTTGTTTTTTTCTGTTTTGTGTAAAGATGCAGAACGGGCCTCACGGTTGACTGTTGACTTTTCTTTCTGCGGATTTCCTCGAGTCTCCGTCATTTCCGTATTGATTTGTTACCGCTCAGGTTGGTACTCGGATGCCTTGATTCCGCACGAGCATCTGCCCTGGGTTCCGTCAATAATCGAACGATGCGTTATCGTAGTGCGGAAAACTCGCTGAAAATGATGAACTCTTGATACAATCAGGGCATACCAACTAGAAATCTTAACGTTTCGAAACCCCTTAGACGCGGAAATACTTGTCTTAGGGGTAGACCCACAAATTCACATAAAAATACATGATCAACTGTTTGAAAATTACTTCAAAAGTGACTGTCCGCCTAAGAATTGAACTTATTGAGAAATATCAAGGTCACTTCCCTTAATATCCCCTAAATTATCCGCATAACTCTAAAATCCAATACGTTGCACTCTTTCGTAAAACTCCTTCCGTTAATACATCTATATTTATAAAAATCACGTGTCTGTTTGTTCCTTCCAAAACAAATCCACACCGTTTGACCAAACTTGGAGCACTGGTATGGCTTGATCCGGGGAGTATCGTAAGTCAAAACCGTCTACCAGCTGTCCACAAATCCACACCGTTTGGCTGATTACGACCAAACTTTGCACACGATACGGGGCTTTGGCCATAAGAGATTTTCACATGATACAGATACACAGATGGATGGTGGTTTTACACATTGCATTATTAATAATTATAAATGAAATTAAGTTAAGGAATAATTGATAATTGGATTCGACAATAAAAAACGACCATTTTTTTGACAAAAATCCATATTTAGAAGGTTTCGGCATGCTCTTTGGTGCCTTCTTCAGGAATGAATGCCAAGGGATGGAGACCAAAGATAGCAGTTCGATGACCATGGTATCATATTTTTACCATAGTCACTCCAAGAATCCAATCTGAATTCGTGGCTGCCAAAGAACATGCCGAAACCTTCTAAATATAGGTTTTGTCGAAAATATGGCTGTTTTTCTTTGTCGAATCCCAAATACTTCCTGGTTTCTTATCACCTAGACGGCTAACTATCACATCTCATTAGGGATTAAAAAAAAAAAAAAAAAAAAAAAAAAAAAAAAAAAAAAAACACAGATAAACACGCAGCTATAGATGTAAATTGTAACGGGGTTACTTGTCGGTATCTAGTTTGTAGATCGATGTTGAATAATTTTACAAAAATTATTTTGTGATTATGCATATCATTGGAGAAGAAAGGGCGAATCACAAATTTCGGATGTTGGGAAATCAGAGTCAAAGACCTAGAAGTGACTACTCTATGGAACAAGGCGAATATTTACTCTATGGAACACTGATTCATAAATATGATTAATAATGTATGCAATTGAAATTCAATGTTTTATTTATAATTTTTACGAGTGATTTATGGGTAACAAAATGCTAGGAGGGGAGTTTCAGACCCGGGATCAGACATGGAATTTTTCATTGATGATGGTCTTATTCCATTTAACTTGAAGCTGTAAGAGAACTATAGGCGAACCAGAGAAACAAGGCGAAGCGTCGTGTAAATCTAAATCTTTCTGAATCAGAAAAAAAGTCGATGACCATGGTGAAAATTAAAATGGTAACTTTGGTCATGCTTTACCACCGGCATTCATTGCCAACGAAGGTTTCCAGAGAAGAGTCGAAACCTATTGTATATAGATTTTTACAAAAATCAAATTGATGCTTTCCTAGTCGAATTCCAACTATTCTCTCAGAAATATTCTAGTTGACAGAATTAAATATTGCTTAAAAAGTAAGAAAATAATGAATAATTTAGCTTTAACATTTTTTTTATTACCATTACATAGGTCCCAGGATAAAAAAAAAATAACCCTTTAAAATTTATAATTTAAACTTGGCAGCCCGGAGCAATGTTCGACTAATCTTGAATTCAGGATCTAAGAAGATTTTTATTCAGGTTTACTCTTTAAAACATCTCAAGCTATAAAACGTGGAGGGGAAACCATCTGATCAAACCTCAGATTAAATGCAAATTTCGTTTTTTACCTTACAAGCAGAGTTTGCAATTACTGGGCTACCGTTAAAACTCTCATGATGATGAAACAGAAAATCACCACTTTGTCGTCCAGTATTTATTTTGAAAACTCTTTATATATATATATATATATATATATATATATATATATATATATATATATATATATATATATATATATTTGAAGCTCTTAGCCCTATGGTGTAGTACAAGATAAATAGAGTTCTGAGTACCTTTGTGCCTCCTGCTTTTTAAACTGCTACCAATTAATGGAGCCTGTTCTATAGATTTCCCTGTCGTCTGGGGGATTTGGCATTCTTGAGGAGTCGTTCTGCCTGTCTGGGTCTGGGTGTTTAAGTGGTCTTTGGGTCCTCTCATTTTTCAAGGAATGTAGAGGGGCTTTTTCCTTTTTTTTTCTTTTTTTTTTATCATTCCTTAACATGAATGGGCATTGTAAAATTTTTTCTTCTTTGCGTCTACAAAAAAAAACAAAACAACAACAATGTTTTGATATTAATACATTCAGGACTGATGGCTTCGAAAAGAATTCCCATCAGGGCCCAAGTCTTCTTTTTGTATAGTTATATCGGCAAAAATATAAAACAAATAAATAAGTGAAGAAACTTTTAAAATGATGTACATTTTTTGGATTAATTACAATTTAGTAAAATGTCAAATACGCCACGATAGCGGGCCCGTTGAAGGAGGTTTCGGGTGGATTCAGTATCATACGATACCAGACCCGCAAACCTAACCGGAAATACGTCATGAGGTCCCAAATCAAATACGAAGCGTCTAAGACAAGGCCCGGAGTAGCGGGATCGAAAGAAAACCAAGCTGTCTGCTGACGCATATGCCACCACGCTGGGCCCTAACGTGTTAATAGCGTTGCTATTATATAGACAAGTTACATGCACATGGTTAAAAAATGGTTGGCGTTAGAGATTGTCACTCGTTTGGTTGCAAAATTTGTAATTTATATAACATTAACTGAATACCCGTGCTTCCTCACGGCAGATAAGTAGTTATTTTTTTGCGTTAAATAATGTATCATCAAAATTAAGGCTACTACATAATTTCGTGCAGTTTATTATTGTACGGTTCCCGTCATACTATATGCTATTCATCAATTCATAAGTAATCAAAGTATGTTTCCTGACACTAGGCACTCCGGACAAGTGTCAACAAACGAATAACCTACAGATAACCCGTTATTTATAGGTTACCCGTAACAGGAGTTCAGATTGAAATTCGTTGTCAATAATAAATGGACGTTAAAATTTAAAAAAATATGTTTCCTAGATTTCATTTGGAAACACCCATTATATTTGCGAGCATTACCAAGAGTGTTCTGACTGGGGATGCTGATGGGTGAGGAGGCTGTGCATATGGGTTCGGGATATTATTACCTCGGATGGACCATTACCAGGTATAGCGTAAACTGAATGAGGGACAAAATCACTGTTTATTTCTTGTAAATCAAGGTCTGGTATTACAGTTAACGAACCGCAGATAAATATAATATTATGAAATAGATACAGTACCGTAAACGCTGACCTGTTATCGTCCTAGCAACGAAAGCTCTCTTTACAACCAACTAAAATTTCAAACCTCTCTAAAAAAAAGTTAATAATTCGTGAGTCGTAAACGATCAAGGCTGAGAGTCAATGACTTGCTTACACTATCCTTGAGTCATGAGTCTTAGGAGAAAGTCATAATGCACTTAACTCATTTCGTACATGTTTTGACTTATTCTATATTATATTAAAATTAATCATTTGGCCTTCAATTAAATCGAAGTCGGCTGGACGTGAACTCTAAAGAACGCTTTGGTTTTTATCTTCATTTGAGAAGGAAAGCTTCTTTCGGAACAGTTTCATGTTCAGTACCCTTATTAAATTAGGTTAAGTGTTTAAGTCTCAATAAAAACTCTTTTAGAGGCCAGACTTGATTAATTGCAGCAATACGATGGAACTTTGTGGTGGAATAAAGGCTTTAGATTGAATTACAGCCTAGTCTTGGTTCCTTGGTTCCACTCCTGCTAGTTTGAATTATATAGATTACACACTCAGATGATGCGGTTTCTTTTCATATTACACGCGATGGACAATATAGCACGTAATGCTTAGTAAATCTCTCTGTGTATGTATATATATATATATATATATATATATATATATATATATATATATATATATATATATATATATATTCAATTCCATGATTTGTGACCTTTATTTATGTACATTTAGAAGAATCTGGAGTACTATTATTTGGACCTTTGCCATATTTATGAATATATATATATATATATATATATATATATATATATATATATATATATATATAAATTTATTATTATTAAGGAACCACATTTCCTTAATTCCATACCACTCATTTTTTGTACTGATTTAAGACTATAGAGCATATTACAGTTATAACGTGAATAACTTCTCCGTTGTCCTAGCCTCGTTCCATGCATCGGTTCCGGTTAATCACCGAAGTAAGGCAACGTCGGGCGTGCAATGTACCTGAACGCGTGACCTTCCACGTGCTATGGAAACCATGGCAACCTGTAGATAGCCAGGCGTTAATAGCCCAATTTTTATTTATTTATTTAAATTTTAACGTCCATTTATTATTTACTACGAATTTTAGGACAGGTTATCTATAGTTTACCACTCTTTTTTAGCCAGGATAGGGGGTGATGCCTTTTATTTTTTCGAAAGAAAAGCCACCGCCGCCCCTAGAGGGAATTGAACCCTCGACCGTTGGCACGGAGTGTTAATTACTCACGCCTTAACCCTCACGGCCACCGGGTCTCCGTTAATTTTTTATACACCGTTACAAGAAATAAATGCTTCTTAAAATTCCTTTAGAAAACAGAACGCCACGTTGCATATAAACTTTGAGAGAAATTGAGGCCTGTATTTGCCTTTACTAATTTTAAGTTGTGCTTTATCCTTCGATAACCTCGGAGATAGGTGTTCACAATGAATTTGAGACAATCCATTCGATGGCTGTTTAAGTGTTTACTCATTTCTTTGCTTGGTGATATTTGTATTTGGCGATCGGTCTAAGAAAACTATCCCCCCAGTTTGGCTTTATTCCTGAAATATCTTCTCGGCACTTAGATACCCTGTCTGAGATACTTCCAGCATAGCAAACTTTAATAAGGAATACTCGTTGTCCCTGTAAGATCCTCATCGCCTAGACTATTACCAGGGATGATGATGGAAGTCCTGTGATGAATACCATCCCCTAGGACAGGTACGTCCAATGGCGGGACTCCCACCACTCTCCCAACCTCTCACAATACTCCCAAACGAACCTTTGTGTCCCTTCCTTCTATTCATTCGACTCCTTCTCCGCTCAACAGAAATACTTAACTTTTTACT
>OX328123.1:154174437-154186192 GCA_946811695.1 Gonocerus acuteangulatus | reverse complement strand
AATGTCTGCGGTTTCGCTATTTGAAAATTGCCGTTTCAATGAACAACACGGCAGGTGAAACACTAAAACTTGATTGTGTCTCGTTTCGGATAAGGGAGTGAAAACTTCCCAGTGATAGGGTTAGAAAACCTCTTTTACCTTCGAACTAAACGGTCTACCCTCAGAGGTTTTTATATCGTAGAGCACTTGCCGTATTTTCAGCTTTTGTGTTGACCCCCACTTTGTAAATTCACAAAGATATTTTTGACCTATTTCTAACTTTAGTGTGATGTGGAATGAAAAATAAATACTAAAAAATACGCACACATTATATATGTAACATATTCTCTTTTGTCAATGAACGTTTTTCTACCTTATTATTATTATTTTTATTTTTTCAAATAATAACATTGTGCATTTATAAAAGCAAGTTCAAACGAGACACAATAAAATTTATTATGCATTGCATTAAACCATTTGGTAAGAAAAAATCGTCTAATTGTAAGATCGATAAAGCTTTGCTAATAAATTTTCACCGCAAGAGCTGATATCCATTTTTTAACAACATCCCTTAAGTTCTTCGTTAAAGCTAGAGTGTCTCCTGTGGCGTTCGAACCAGTTGTGTTCCCAGAAAGGCGTAGTCAGTACGAAACATTTCACTGCCTGTTAAAATAACAATCTCTATCTTAACGAAATTATTTGTTACCTTAGTCATGCAAAATATTAATAGGGGTACCCAAAAGTAATCAACGTTTTGATAAGATGTATTTTGGTATTAATACTACACTAATCTTTGTGGAGTAAATTATCATATCATTAAGTGGATCAGTCTCTTTGTTCAACATTTCATTTGATATTAAGTTGTTCAGTGCCTTGATAGAGTGCGGCGGGGTAGGTACCTTCTGAACAGCATATTCGCAACTGTATGCTTTTTCAGTTTCATGCGGAAATTAAGGCGACTGCTCCGACTCATAAAATACATGAAGTTTATGGTGACGTGTTGACTGTAAACAAGTACCGACGTTAGTACAGGAGGTTTGCCGAGGGTGATTTTGACCTGACAGACAACCCTCGAAGCGGTTGAGATTAAACAGCGTGACCACGATGCCTCGAAGACCCTAGTGGAATCTGATGACAAGTACCAACCTCTAAAGGACTTTGTCCATCAGGAAGGTGTTGCTGTGTGTGTGGTGGGAAGTCCGTGGAAAATAAAATTAATCCCAAAGTAAAAATGTTAATTACTTTTGGATGCCCCTATTCGTTAGGGAATTAGAAAGAAGTTATATCCTATTACCTATTGACCAAAGATATTTATGTCATATTTTTGTGTAATAATAATAAAAAGTAGTGAAATAAATGCTGTAAATAAGGCAATGTAATAAAGCTGAATGGTTTGACGTCCCTTATAGCATTTTCCCTTCATCTTCTCAGCATTCATCTGGATAACCATACTTCAAGTGGTAGTTATTTCTTGTCCAACAGTCATTCTCCAGAAGACATTCCTGCTTAAATTACCCGCATGCAAAGAATCAAACATACTATTGAAAAGAAGCTTCATCTTACAGTCCTAACTTTATATATATATATATATATATGGGAGATTAGCTCAGTGGTAGAGCACTGGACTAATATTCTGAAGGACCTGAGTTCAAATCCAGAACGCACTAATTATTTATATCTTCTATTGTCACTGCTTTCGGTCTCCCTGGCCGTCCCTAGGCCAACCCAGCCTTTAATTAATTTAATAATGGGTACCTTGGGTGCTAATGATTCTAGCAGTCGAAGCAGCAAGGGGAAAATGAGGCGGCAGGAGCATAGTACTGACCACACTCTGTTTAATGAGAGTGTTCTTCGTGAGGTTGTTCTAGAGAAGATTATATATATATATATATATATATATATATATATATATATATATATATATATATATATATATATGTATAAAAATATTTCGAAAAGATGACCAAATCATTTTTCTTAATTCATTTCAATGACAATCCTTTTATCCTGTTCTCTCGCTTGAGTCAGGTGTAATTTTTTTTTTCGGATCAGGGTCATGTTCTCCTGATTCAAACGGGAGAACATGACGAGAGGACTTCCGAATAAAGATATCCTCTGCAGAGATGCGAACAAAGCACGAAACTCGTGTGGAAAATTGTATAAAACACTGTCAGTTTCGCCCTGTGGGGGCTAAGATTTTGCTTCTCTTTGAGTTTGTTATTTTTATTTTTTTTTTTCTAAAAGCTTTCTAAATGGCACTAGATATACGAAGAAAAACGCGCGAAGATGACGCAGTTCCTTACAGTCGGACGTTTTTCAGCGATGGGCTTACTGAAAACATTCTCTGCTACAAAACGTGAGTTAATAATGGGTAGTAACCAGTAAAAAACACACAGGCATGTGTATGCGATATATATATATATATATATATATATATATATATATATATATATATTATATTTAAAAAAAGTTATGCGTCGATTGGGATCTTATCTATCGGGATATTTGACCTCAGGGAAAGGCTATCGTTATTTTTTATCATCCAAGTAATAATTTCCGCTTTGTGGGCAGCTGCTTTTAATAACGAGTGAATTTGATATTACCATACATGGAGAATTTACGGCATTTTAACCATCCATAGAAGAAATACCCATTCGGCATTTTAGATCTCGAACACAAAAGTTTTATTTGCCAACATAGAGATATTCTGTGTCGGTTGTATTAGTTGAATACATCAATCATTATTTTTTTTTTATTTATTTTTTTTTTTTTTACGGCTCATCATCATCTAGGCCATTAGCGCCAAAATCCAGGGTACAGAGAGGAATTTTCCCAACGAGCTGTGGGATGAGAAATTTTCTGCCGCCGATGGGAATCGAACCCACCATCTCCCGCTTCTGAATCTATGGCGCTAGCCACTAGACCACTGGGAGACCCCGTTTAGTATATTATTTCTATTTAAATAGCGTTTAGTATATTATTTGTATTTAAATAGCTTTTAGTATATTATTTGTATTTAAATAGCGTTTAGTTTATTATTTGTATGTAAATAGCGTTTAGAACATTATTTGTATTTAAATAGCGTTTAGTATTTTATTTGTATTTAACATATTATTTGTATTTAAATAGCAATTAGTATATTATTTGTATTTAAATAGCGTTTAGTGTTTTATTTGTATTTAGCATATTATTTATTTTTAGTATATTATTTGTATTTAGTATATTATTTTTATTTATTATATTATTTGTACTTAAATAGCATGTAGTATTTTATTTGTATTTAGTATATTATTTGTATTTAAATAGCGTTTAGTATTTTATTTGTATTTAAATAGCGTTTAGTATTTTATTTGTATTTAGCATATTATTTGTTTTAGTATATTATTTGTATTTAGTATATTATTTTTATTTATTATATTATTTGTACTTAAATAGCATTTAGTATTTTATTTGTATTTAGTATATTATTTTTATTTAAATAGCGTTTAGTATTTTATTTGTATTTAGCATATTATTTATTTTTAGTGTATTATTTGTATTTAGTATATTATTTTTATTTATTATATTATTTGTACTTAAATAGCATTTAGTATTTTATTTGTATTTAGTATATTATTTGTATTTAAATAGCGTTTAGTATTTTATTTGTATTTAGCATATTATTTATTTTGAGTATATTATTTGTATTTAGTATATTATTTTTATTTATTATATTATTTGTACTTAAATAGCATTTAGTATTTTATTTGTATTTAATATATTATTTGTATTTAGTATATTATTTTTATTTATTATATTATTTGTACTTAAATAGCGTTTAGTATTTTATTTGTATTTAAATAGCGTTTAGTATTTTATTTGTATTTAGCATATTATTTGTTTTTAGTATATTATTTGTATTTAGTATTTTATTTGTATTTAGTATATTATTTGTATTTAAATAGCGTTTAGTATTTTATTTGTATTTAGCATATTATTTGTTTTTAGTATATTATTTGTATTTAGCATATTATTTATTTTTAGTATATTATTTGTATTTAGTATATTATTTTTATTTATTATATTATTTGTACTTAAATAGCATTTAGTATTTTATTTGTATTTAGTATATTATTTTTATTTATTATATTATTTGTACTTAAATAGCGTTTAGTATTTTATTTGTATTTAAATAGCGTTTAGTATTTTATTTGTATTAAGCATATTATTTGTTTTTAGTATATTATTTGTATTTAGTATATTATTTTTATTTATTATATTATTTGTACTTAAATAGCATTTAGTATTTTATTTGTATTTAGTATATTATTTGTATTTAGTATATTATTTTTATTTATTATATTATTTGTACTTAAATAGCGTTTAGTATTTTATTCGTATTTAGTATATTATTTGTATTTAAATAGCTACTGACCGAGGAGATAAGACGTCGAAGTAGAGGGGTAGAGTATCGGCAGGCGATCTATATCCGTCCTCAAAGGGGGAACAGTTCTAAAAATTGTCATTGTACCGCCGAGCGTTGTTAAAATTCTTGGCAGAGCCTATATGAGCCAGCGTGCCGACGGCGTGTGTAGCTCGGGCCCGTTAATTATAAAACGGGAGATGTTTTATGACTTCTCCGAGCAATGCTATTGGCTTCTTCTAAAGGCGAGTCTCATTAGCAAAACCTCTTAGAATCGTAAACCACGGATTATTTCGAACGTAGGCAATCCTTCAAGGTGGATACGCTTTGTTTCTTACAATTTGCTTGCGGATTTACGATCTTTTGCTTTTGTGTGTATAATGTTTATTCTGGTTTTTATTGCTCGTCTCGTTCTTGTCGTAATTAGCTTCTGTCTGTTTCTTCTATTCGTCGTACTTGGCCTCTCGCGATTAATATTTAATGAAATAGAGAACTGTTGCGATTTTCATTTCCTTTAGGCCTTTTTGTTTATATTAATTTATTTATTTTAGTTCCTCCCAACTAAAGCGATTAAACAACAACGTGGTCCTATATGCAAAAAGTACAAAATAAACATAGAGAATTCACAAAATTAAAGAATACGAAAATTTTGTAGTTTCTTGCGTTTAGAGATTGGCTTGAGGTTTTTTACTATGTTTTATTTAAGTTAGTTGTATAAGCTCGACTTAAGGACAATAATACGTTAAGAGTTAAAAAGGAGGAGGCAGTTTCAGGTAGAACACATTCCTTCGACAAAAGAAAGCTCGATGACGTTAATCAGCATAACTAATCGAGGGAGAGGTTCTCTCTCAGCGGGAGTTTACTCGGAATAACCGATATTTGTACATTACTGTGTGCAGGCCGTCTTATAGCCAGTGAAATCAATTGCACACGGGGTGTACAATAGGTCTCGAATGGGTTAAAGACAATTCTTCACGTTGTTATTGGCATTGATAGGTAATTGGAAGTATTAACCATAGTCAAACAATACCAAGTCCTCTTTTTTACCTCTAATGAAAACGGCGTTGATTTTATTTTTTAGGTCTTATCTTCGTTATTTATAGGAACAGGACATAGTGCCCCATAGGATCGAAAAATCCACATCAAGAACATGTTGTTAGGTCAATTTCATAAAAAAATGGACACGGCGTTCTTTACCTTCGGGGTGCAAATATGTTGCACTTTTCCTGTGCATAAAGTAAAAGGATGATGAATTTGCTGCAAGTATTTGGGAGAGCTAAACCCCAGAGGGTTGATGGGATATGTGACAGAAGGTTTATCCAGTTAGGTCCGTGTAGGACAATCATACACCAGTGCTTCGAGTTTTTCATTTAAAACGCCCACAAACACCCAATGTAAATTTCCCGTGTGTCCGATGCACTCATTTACCGCGCATTCATACCAGTCTCTACTTTTATTATTGTTGTTTTTCAGTTTTTTGTTGGTTTGTTTATCGTTTTTCTCCCTCTCGTCCTTTTTTTCCCCTGCATTCCATTATTGTAACCAACACTTGGCTTAATATGAAAACGTGGAAATTGCTCCTGTCATCCGTAAAGCAATAATTCCGCCGAGTTGGACATTCAAGAAATTTATTATCAGGCTTATCTCAGTATTATTCAATGGCTAATCTCGTTTTTTTTTCGTTTGTATTAATTCTTAATTATGATATTTATGGCTATAATCAAATTAATTGATAAATGATAGGCACTGTTTCATTGTAGTGCACCGAAATAAAGGTGTGAGTCCCTGTTTTTTTTTTATTCGCTATTAGCGTCGGGCTATCTACAGGTTACCACCCTTATCTAATGCCAACAGCACGTTGTAGGTCACCCATTTAGGTACTGACCACGCTCGACGTTGCTAAACTTCGGTGATCTACGGGTACCGGTGGATTCAACGTGGCTATGGCCGTTGGCCAGAGTCCCTGTTATTTTCCATTTTGAATTAACTTTTTACATTAACCAGTCATATCAACATGGACGGGAGCTCCTGGATCTGATTCGATGCGGACTTTAGGCTCTAGGCCCTCAAAAATAATTCAATAAATACAATAATAAAGAAACAATAATAAATACAATAAGTTAAGTTTTTATGTAGACTTTTCTAAAATCCCAAGTTGCCATGAACACTCTACCCTACTACTAAAAATCAAGAAAAAGATAAAGATATGAAATAAAATCACTGCTAATGAGAGTCTTTCGGCTAAAATTGAAAAACGTGGAGCACGGTTTTATTGTGCGATTTGATTTAAGTATCAACTGGAGGTAATAGACAATAAAAATTCGTGACAATGACGTGTCCTATTTAATCAACTCATTTAATTAGTTCAATACAATGGTTTGTCAGCAGAAGAAGCTTACATATATCTTCCTTACGAAGTCAAGAGATGGTTGGGATTTGGCTTGGAGAAAAAAACGCCAGAAATCAGGCAGAAATCTGTAATCGGCTGCTCTTTGGTTAAATGTTCATTCGTAGGTACCTAGCTGTTCTTGGTCTTCCTCTATCCCCTCTAGGCATATTTTAGTGCTGAAGAAGACTGCCAAAGTGCTGCTGGAACGTTCAATATAGATTTCTGCCTGAAGATCTGAGTTTTTTTTTTCTCCTAGCCGAATTCCAACCATACCTTGACTTCGTACGCAACGGCTTACTATCTCCATCTCCATTATAAATCTTCGTTGTGTAAGATGGGTTAATGGAATCGACGCAGGACGCGTCACGAGCAGTCGATAGATCTGGATTCATCCTCAGGTGTACATTTTCTTCATGAAATGAACAAATCGCAGGATTCTCAGGTTTGCTACGTCCAGGTTCAGATCCCCAGCATAAATTATAAGGTTATTTCGGTGCAAAGTCTAGGGATGGTTGGAATTCGGCTAGGAGGAAGAATCGTATTTAAGAAAAAGTGTGGTTTTCGCAATAATTCAGGTTTTGTAAAAACTCAGGTTTGTTTGTTGTCGTCACCTGGTAATGGCGTATTACGTATGCTGTGTTTTTCTTATTTACATTTCCGTACCAGAATGCTCTTAGGGATTTTTTTTCCGTTTATAAGAGCCCACTCTTTACATTCTACATAACACAAGTGGAAGGGTTAAATGAAACCCATTAACAATCAACACTGTCGCTACAACTCTAATATACACATTAGGACAATTCTAATGTCATCAAGTTCGCTTCTCTTTGAGATTTTTTTGTCTGTTGCTATATGGTCAGTGTCTGGGAGTTATATTTACCGTCTAAAGTTTCTTAGGGATTTTGTCTGTTGCTATATGGTCAGTGTCTGGGAGTTATATTTACCGTCTAAAGTTTCTTAGGGATTTTGTTTACGTGCATTGATTCAGATAGAAGTTTCGTTTGTTACGTTACGTTTAGGCGAGGAGAATTAATGAAATTTGTTGATTGCTTCGAAATATTTGGGGGCGAGGGTAGCTCAGCGACAGAGCACTGGACTAATAAATAACCCAGGTGGACCTCAGTTCAAATCCTGAGCAAGCACCAAAGATCTTTCTTTACCTTCTAGTGTCTTCGTTCATGGGTTGGATTCGGCCTCCCTGACCGTCCCTAGGCCAATCCAGCCTAATATATTATTGTGTGCTAATGACCCTAGCAGTCGAACTAGCAAAGGGAAAAATCAGGCGGCCGGAGCATAGTATCTTTCTAGTGTGTCGTATGGTCATGAATCAGATACCTCTATAGTATCTGCCCCTCAGGGCCCTCGTGGCCTGTTACAGGACTGATTTTTGTTGTTGTTGTTGTTAGAAATATTTACTGGTATTTATTACCAGTAATACGTATTTAGTCGAGTCGTACATATTCATAAACCGACTATTTCTGAAGTGGTTGAAATTGGAACCTTCGGATGAATGTATGGTGTATAAGTTCATTGAAAAGGCATGCCCAGACGGAGGGATATCGTTGAACAATGGAGAGGTAAAAATAGTTTGAGTTTAATGCGCGGCTAAAAAAGCGGGAGAGCCTGCTGTAGTCCTGGGGTTTATGGCGAGTCTGCCTCTTCTGCTTTCCTGCTTGTTACAGGCTCTGATTCAGCACTCGCCTGCCTCTTCTGCTTTCCTGCTTGTTACAGGCTCTGATTCAGGACTCGCCTGCCTCTTCTACTTTCCTGCTTGTTACAGGCTCTGATTCAGGACTCGCCTGCCTCTTCTGCTTTCCTGCTTGTTACAGGCTCTGATTCAGCACTAGCCTGCCTCTTCTGCTTTCCTGCTTGTTACAGGCTCTGATTCAGGACTCGCCTGCCTCTTCTGTTTTCCTGCTTGTTACAGGCTCTGATTCAGCACTCGCCTGCCTCTTCTGCTTTCCTGCTTGTTGCAGGCTCTGATTCAGCACTAACCTGCCTCTGATTCAGGACTCGCCAGTCATCATACTTAGCTTTAAGATGGAAATCTTTCAAAAATACTTCCCTTATTTTGCATTTCCTCCTTAGAGCAAGATATTAAAGAATTTGGTCGGTCTGGATATAGCTTAGTACCTATTTAGTTAGGTACTTAGTTGGTTGTATAACTGACAAGGGGATTATACAACGGTGGGGTCACCGATCTGGACCATTTTTTTTTCTGGTGATTCTACATCGAAAAATAGTCGACACTTGTCCGAGCGTTCCGTCCAATGCGCCTTAGGAGCCGAGAAATAAAATAAAATAGGTTGAAAGTGCTTTATTTTTTATATCGAGTTTAGAAAATGACATCAACATGATTCTTTCACCAATTCATTTGTTTTATAGAGAAGATTAAAAGAAAAATATAACCGTTAAACAATAATTTATATTTCATCGAATATATTCAAAAATATGCTTACGTTTTCAAGTAAACTAGTATTATACATTTTTTTACACCAAAAATAATAGCAGATTTAAAATCAGCACCCCAAGAAACCCTAATATAGTGAATATCATTGAAAACAAAAAATAATGATTTTTCCCAGTCTAGAAGAGACTAAAAGTTAGTAAGCGAAAAAGTAACGTGACGTTTTGAAATTCAATATCTCCCCTTGAGATAATCCGATTTTTACTTAATTGAAATTTTTCAAAAGAAGAAATACTCCTTTTTCTAACCATATAAATGACTATTGTATTATCTCAAAAAGTACTTGCAAAAAATGGTTCTCAAAATAAAATTAAAATGTAAACTTTTTTGCATACAACGTCAATCGAACAACACCCGTTTGGATGGAAATGTGTCACATTAAGGCCTTTATCGACCCTCCAAGTTTGGTTTGAATCGGGTAAATAATCTTTGAAATATGGCCGGATTGTTGAATCTTTAACAAAATTTTAAGGGTCCCCCCCTTCGCGAAATTTAAAATACATTTTTATTTTTGTAATATTCCCAAAATTTGAATTTAGGGGTTTTTCAATGCGCTAAAAACGAATCTGTCATCTGCTTTTTAATAAACACCTTGTTTAAATATACTCCCTAAGATTGTGTGGCTATGTATTTTCGTTTCTTATTTAAATTTTAAGGACCACCTATCACTTATATATGAATCATCCATTTCCAGAAGGAGCCATGTCCGTAGAAGCTAATTGGTGAGGAAACGAAAAAAAAAACTGTTACAAGATCTAATGTTTTTAATTTTCGTTGAAAGTTTTGTTTTTTAAAGTGCGTTGCTTAACTACACAGGGTTTCATGACGTTTTATCCTTTTTTTTTTTTTTTTTTTTTTTTTTAACGGCGCATCTACATCTTGGCCATTAGCGCCGGGCTATCTACAGGTTGCCACCCTTTTCTAATGCTAACAGCACGTGGTCGGTCACCCATTCAGGTACTGACCACGCCCGACGTTGCTTAACTTCGGTGATCTACGGTAACCGGTGTATTCAACGTGGCTATGGCCGTTGGCGTTTTACCCTTTTACTACAATTTTGGATTCCCTTTTAAATTGCCGTTTTGGAACTGTATGCTGGACAAGGTTCACATTCACACTTGGAGTAACGGGTACAGATATTCTACTAACCTCATCTTCTAAGTTTCCTGCCTCTTTCTCCATCATGCTTGTTAATATACGATATTTTAATAAGTTTCTAATTACTTTTAAATAATTAGCAATGAATAATCAGAAGATAACTCACCAAACTATGAATGAGCACACAATCACCCGCGGCAGAATTTAATACAACAATATGATAAAAGTACCCGTCGAAACGTTGTGTCTTTTGTGTATTTTTGTCATTCATTGTTGTTAAATGCAAAACACACAGTAGACATACAAAATACCAACAGTAATATTATAAAAATCTGTTTTTACAATATAGTGTCCTTCAAATTTATGAAATGGATGTGTTTACATGGTGCTTCAAACTTAGGACAAGAAGCTGTTTGTTCCTGTTTAAACACATCAAGCAACAGTCGGCCATGTTGTAATTCACCTGAAGGACATGGTGCGTTTTGTTTATGTTCATGATTTTCATAGGATAACAGTCTTTTTAGGGGGCGAGGTTAGCTCAGTGGCAGAGCACTCGACTAATGAACTGGTGGACCAGGTTCAAAACCCGAGCGCGCACTAAAGATTTTTTCTTCTTGTGCTGCCGTTCGAGGGTTGGAACTGGGGTCCCAGATCGTCCCTAGGCTCACCCAGCCTTTAATTAATTTAATTAAAAATGGGTACCTTGGGTGCTAATGACTCTAGCAGTCGAAGCAGCGAAGGGGAAAATCAGGCGGCAAGAGCATAGTATTGACCACACTATCTCCCTAGTGTGCCGTATGGTCAAGAATCAGACACCTCTACAGTATCTGCCCCTCTGGGCCCTTGTAGCCTGTTACGGGACTGATTTTTTTTTTAACAGTCTTTTTAAGGCTTTAATATTTTATTCACTGGAAAGAGCAGGAAAAGCTAAATCCAATGGTTCCAAAATCTCATTTTCGAAATTTTGTTGACGTGTCCTTTTGGAAATGGATGACTCATATAACCTTCACAGAAATATTTCACACATATAAAGCATTTTGTAAGGGGGTTTGCTACAATTTGAAAAATGTTAACTTTTCCCTGATACCTCAATTATTATTATACACAAATTAATAAATGCAGATTTCGTGTTTTTTTTTTTTATTACTACATAATCAACATTTTATTCCTCAAATATGACCATAAACGCATTTTAAGCTGCCCAGAAAATTATATAACCTATGTCTATATTTTGGAAAATTGTTTTCGTAATTATTGCTATTTTGCATAACCGCAAATTAATTTTAAAGTGTGTAAATAATGGCGTTATAGAACATTTTATTAAAAATCTTTTTAAACAAAAAGAAGATCTCTACCATGCATACTTTGGAAGCTATGAGCGAAAGAAATGTTCTGAGTTATGCTGCTAGTTGCTCTAAAG